>CAUYQU010068140.1:0-33676 GCA_963574635.1 Cheracebus regulus
AGATTTTATTTAGAAAGGTGTAACAATTTAGCAGTCCACAATAATTTTTAATAAGGATATCTGAATTAAAGTTACTACACATTCTCTTAAACAGCTAAAACAGGAGATTATATCTAAATTTGAGAATAAAATGCATATAGTTATTTTATCACCAATGAGGATAACCGTGAGACCCCCACTTTTTAACTTTTTTTTTTTTTTTTTAAGACGAGGTTTCACCATATTGGTCAGGCTGGTCTTGAACTCCTGACCTCAGGTGATCCACCCGCCTTGGCCTCCCAAGTGCTTGGATTACCGATGTGAGCTGCTGTGCCTGGCCTTTTTTTTTTTTTTTTTTTTTTTTTTTTTAAGACGAGGTTTCACCATATTGGTCAGGCTGGTCTCAAACTCTTGACTTCAGGTGATCTGCCTGCCTCAGCCTCCCAAAGTGCTGGGATTACAGGCGTCAGCCACTGTGCCCAGCTTGAAACAGGGTCTTACTATGTTGCCCAGGCTGACCTCGAACTTCTGGGCTCAAGCGATCCTTCTGCCTCAGCCTCCCAAAGTGCTGGGATGACAGACATGAGCCACCCGCCCAGGCTTGCTTTTCCATTTTGGGTAGTGATCACTGTACGAAGCTGAAGGCTTGGGAGGGAGTCACCAGGCAGCCTTAGGACTCTGGGTCCTAGCTCTAGGTCTCTTCCGCTTGTGCCCTTTGTATGCTAGTCACCAGCAGGCTCTTTCAGGTCCTTGTTCACCTGTTTGCTGTCTTGGTCTTTCTGAAAGCACGGCTCTGATCATACGGCTTTTCTGGATGAAAACCTTCAGTGACCTCCACCATTTCACTGGCCATGTCCCTGCAAGGCCCTGAGCGATGTGGTCCAGACTGCCCCAGCTCCGCGGCCCGGCCATCTGTTCTACATACATTTTTAAGTTCTCAGCACCCCTCGAGACAGGTTTTCTTTTTTTTAATTGAAATGGAGTCTTGCTGTGTCGCCCAGGCTGGAGTGCAGTGGTGGGATCTCAGCGCACTGCAACCTCCATCTCCTGGGTTCAAGCGATTCTTCGAGACAGGTTTTTCATATTACCTGTTTCATAGGTGATTCTGAGATTCAGGTGGTCCCTTGCCCAGGGAATTGCCCAGGGTCACATGGCAAAGGAGGGCAGGACAATTTGGTTACAGTTCATGAGTCAGCCACATGTGGGACTTACCTGGAGAGTTGAAGAAATGGCTGGTGCTTGAGGCCCACACCAGGAATTCTAGTTTCATTAGGATGGGGTGCAGTCTGGACATCAGGATTTCTAAAAGCTCCCACTTCAGGGAATGCTGGCCAACTAGCTACAGCAGGCTGGTGCCAGGACTGCTGGGTTCACATCTCAGCTGTGCCATTTACTTTTTTTTTTTTTTTGAGATGGAGTCTAGCCCTATTGCCAGGCTGGACTGCAGTGGCATGATCTTGGCTCACTGCAACCTCTGCCTCCAGGGTTCAAGTGATTCTCCTGCCTCAGCCTACCAAGTAGCTGGGACTACAGGCGTGTGCCACCACACCCGGCTAATTTTTGTTTTTTTAGTAGACATGGGGTTTCACCATGTTGGCCAGGATGGTCTTGATCTCTTGACCCATGATCTGCATGCCTCAGCCTCCCAAAGTGCTGGGATTACAGGTGTGAGCCACCACATCTGGCCAGCTGTGCCATTTTCAAAGCTGAGCCGCTGTGCTTCGGTTTCTTCTGAAAGGTGGGCAGTATTTGGCACTTAGGTTTGAAGGATTCAGCTGGTTAATGTGAAGCATTCAGCTCCAGGATTATGTCCCAAAGCCACTGCGTCAGTGAGCTGGCATCCCTCATCATAGAAAGACTATCTTAAACGAATGCTTTATTCTGTCCACACTTCTTCTACTTGTGAATTACAACTGCAAAAATGTATCTTTCTACAGTAAGGTGAAGTGAAGCTGCTTCGCCCCTTAGGGTTTTTGGTCTTTCCTGAGCTGCCAGGGATCTGTGACCCCGTTTGCAAAGGACTGTGTGCCCCATGCTGCCCCTCCATCTCTGGTCCCTGCTGCGGTCGCGGCGAATGGCTGGTTTTCAGCGTGTGTTAGAATCCTTTCAGTTCTCGAGCCGTTTCCCTGTGGCCGTGTGTTCAGATGAATGTGGCCAGCTCCCCACCTTCTGTCTCCTTCTCACACTGGTGTCCGTCCCACCTCAGTCCTCTGTGGGTACTGGGACTTGGAGCTGGGTGGTCCTGAGTGCCGAGTGGAAATGCCTTTGCTCTTCATGGCCCTGGGTTCTGGTGCTCTCATCTGAAGCCCTCCTGCCCATTTCTCCAGCTGTGGAGCGTGTTTTCTGTTCCTGTGCTCTATTAATAGCTCTTGGACACGCTGGCTCGCCTGTCTCCCCATGCCAGGCCACAGTGCCTTTCAAGGCAAGATCTGTCTCTTCATCTGTGCAACCTCAGGTCCCAGCAGTAACAGGCACGCACATACCTTTTGAATGAGCTGTTCTTTGGAAATCGTGTCCTCAGCTCCTGGCACGTACTAGGCATTCATCAAATACTTGCTGAATAAATGAGTGGAAAAATCTCAATCTTCAGATAGCTTCGGGGAGTGTTTGAAACCTTTCTGCTTATCACATCCAAAGGACCTTTCCTCTGCTGCGCCTTCTACCAGGACTGTGGGGTTGCCAGTCAAGATCTGTCTCCTGAGGCCGCCTCATCCCCCTGGGAGCCCGGGTGGAATCAGAAGGGCCTCCCCCTCGGTCCCTGGGGCAGGATGGCCAGCAGGGCAGACCGGGTCACGTCCTGCTTTGGAGAAGCAAGGCCGCTCTGATGCCAGAGCCCTTGGCCGACCACCCAGCCATGGAGGCCAGGCTGGCTGGAGCCACGCCTCTAAAGATGAGGGGTGGTGACGGTGGCTTCTGCCTCTGAAATTTGTCTGCTTGTGCTTGTGACGCTGAAATGACCAGTTAGCTCTGCTTCCTGAGCCTGGGCCGACATCCATGTCGGTGCTGTTGGAAAGGACCGGGGAGTGGCAGCGTCAGGGCCAGCGCAGGCCTAGCGCACCTTTCAGACTGTTTCTAGATGACGGGGCATCTTCCTGGTTGCTGGGTGAAGTACTTGAAGGAAACCCAGTAACCCGTAGGGGTGAGGACTGAGGGAGCACAGCTGGGCCTTGGGGTGCGCTCTGCATTTAACCAGTGTCTACCCAGTGCCTGCAAAGCACCGGGGGCAAAAGCATGGACCTGGGCAAGGGCCCCTGCAGAGGCCATGTGGCTTTCTGAGGGACCCATTGCAGCGAGCATTGGCCAGATGTGATGGGTGGCTGAGAAGCCCAGGGAGGCTTCCTGGTCGAGGTGGGGAGGTTAGCTGGTCACTGATGAGAAGCGGAATGCGGCGCAAGGTGCAGGAGTCCATCTTCTTCCCAGGCGAGACCGTGGTCGGAGGGGCACTGTGCAGTCGGCAGGTGGGAGCTTCATCAGAGTGAGAGTGCCGCCTCCCTGGGAGGCCGCAGTGCTGGCAGCCCAGCTGTGCTGACGGCTGCCACCGCTGCTGGAGCCTGCAGAGCCAGCCAAGCCGGACCATGAGCCGCTGGGGCAGGGCTGGGGCCTGAGAGTCCTTCGAGGGACAGGAGGCAGGTCCGCTTTGCAGGGTGAGGGAAGGAGGGGACCCAGGAGCCCCGGGGTGGGGCCTGGGAGCTGCACTTCAGCCATGAGGAAGCGCAGCCGTGGATGGTTTCTAGCCTGGGGACTGACAGACCATGCCCCCTCTGGGACAGTCCCCAGCAGGGCAGAGCCCTGCCAGTCCACATGAGCCGTGCCCACTCTGCCACACCTGCTCTTCCTGGCCGCCTCCACCCCACAGCCATCCCCCGTGACTCTCACCCCGAGTGGACATCAGCCCTTCCAGTCGCTCGAGTGTGCCCCATGGTGCCCCCATCCCCACCCAGCACTGTTCCCGATGGGCGGGCATCCACCTGGCCTCTCCCTGGTGCTCACCCAGCTCCCTCCCAGACAGAAATTAGACCAGCAGAGATGTTCCTGGGGAGGCCGTCCATGAGCCCCAGAGCCCCAGGAGGACCCTCTAGGCTGGTCCTGCTGGCCTGGGGTACAGCACTGCCTGGGATGGGGTGGGGGCTGCAGGTGGCTGTCAGTTCAGTACTGGAGCTCCTGGTGGGAGGGACAGTCAGCCTCTCACCCAGAGCCTTCCCAGAATCGCGGAGGAGAGAGCTCGCTTGTGACAGCATCAACAGGATTTTGAGGACATCAGCTCCATCAACTGGAGCTGAAGGCCTGCAGCAAGTGGGTGCCATTATGAGGTGTCAGACCTGGGCCCCTCTCAGGCCGCTGGGCTCCGGTGCTCCCACCAGGCCCTCCGTGGCCACCAAGCTTCAGCCTGGTCACAAGGGGCCCAGGCAGGTTTTCTTTCCAGGCTGAGAACTGGGCTTCTGCGCCTGGTGAAGGGCAGTACCCGAGCGGTGGCTCCTCTGTCGGGTAGGACACCGCTGCCTGGAAGGGCTGGTGTCCCAGCCAAGTCCCGGGGTGGGGAGCGGAGCTGCTGTGGGCGAGGCTGGACCAGAGCCTTTTCCCAGGAGCCTGGGCTTCGGGTCCTCCCTCCCCACCCAGCCAGCCGGGTGGGTGAAGGAACCACCTCAGATTTGATTGAGGAACACTTTTTTTTTTTCTTTTTCTTTTTATTAAAGGGCTTTCTCGTAAAGACTGGAAAACCTGTTAGTCAAATTCTAGAAGAGCTGTAACACTAGAAAAGGCACGTTTGTAGCTCAGTTCATGAACACATTCACACGCTTACACTGCCGCCTTCTCGGCCTCCCTCCCCCAGCCCCTCCATCACCTGCCCCTGCCCTCAAAGCACCGAGTCCTCCAGGGCCTGCACCTCAGAGCAGCTGCCAGGACTGCCAGGCCCCACCAGGGGCTGGCTCCCTCCCTCGGGGACACGCTCAGAGCTGCACTGGCTGGGGAGGCTCTGGGCGGAAGGGTGGAGAGACAAAGAGGTCTTTGTCCCTGTGGCTGCACAGGAGGACAGAGGGGTCAGCCAAGGCTGTGTGACTGGTGAGGCCCACCCGAGGTCCCAGCCTCTTGCCACCACTTACCTGGGGCCCTGACAAGTGCAAGACATCTCCATGTGCCTCAGATTCCTGGCTGCAAGGGGGGGTCAGGCCACGCACCATCCTGCCTCTCCCGCCCGGCATCACCAGCCCTCAAAGCTTCATGCTCCTGCCGTTTGCCACTTTGGTGACTTTGCTGGGTCCTTCCCCAGGGGTGCGTGAGCTCGCCGCATCCCCAGTGCTTCCACAGCCTGGCGAGGGCTGGGGAGGACAGACCCACAGACGGCCACAGCTACACTGTGTGGGGAGGGGCACCCAGGACCTAGGCGTGGGCCAGGAGGCAGGGAGCAGACAGGAAGCTGTGTCCCGGCGCCTGGGAGGCCCTGCGCTTGCAGAGGGGCAAGGTGGCGGAGCAGGGTGGGATCTGGGATCTGGCTCTGGCCGAAGGGAGGGGCGGCCAGGTAAGAAAGGGGCTCCTGTCACTTCATCTTCCTGCCAGGCCTGGGGCAGGGAGGGTGCCCAGCAAGCGTCTGCAGCTGACAGAAGGGCATGTTGCCTGAGGCTCAGTGTGGCTAGGAGCTAGGATGGAGCCATCTGCTCACCCCTGGGGTCCCAGGCCGGCCCCTCCCAGGCTGGGCAGGCTGGACCGAGAGAGGCACCAGAGCCGTGCTCACAGGGGCAGAAATGGGCGTGGAGGGCCGGCCGGGTTCTCCAGGTCCCTCTCCCTCTGCTGTCTCTGGGCATACCAGTCACCCGGGGTGGCTGAGAGTGGACTGGCTGCTGTCTGGTGCTGGGTCACGGGCAGAAACGCCCTGATGGCCAGGCCACCTGAGGGCCATAGCCCAGTGGGCCACGTGAACCCCAGCGGGCACCACGTGCCAGACGTCAGCTGCAGTCAGTCTCCAGCCACAACGTCTGCGCTCTGCCCCACCTGCCCCGTCCTCAGAGGACTTAGCACAATGCAGGGCCCGCCCCCTGGGGCCCGGAGGACATGAAACTTGCTCTGTTCCTGCTGGTATCCCCAGTTCCCAGAGGGGCACCTGACTCCACACGCTGACACCTGTGTGTGCACTCTGCAGGTGGTGTGGTCCCCCGGGGGGACGTGCTGCAAAGCTCCCAGGGTGCCTGTCTTGTAGGGGCACAAGGGTCAGCAGGAACCAGCACCCTCAGGTGTAGCTGGGTGCGCACAAGCCCGGCCCGTGTGCTGCCAGGGACACCCGTGGTGGGGAAGTCAAGGCCCTTCTGGGTGCACCCTCTACACTGAGCCTGGCACAGAGGCAGGGCCTTTGGGTGGAGGGGCACACCCTTGCTGATGGCCAGACATGAAAGTGAGGCCCAGAAAGAGGTCAGGAAACTGGGGAGTGCCCTGATTTTTCCAGGGGTGCCTCCAACTCTGCTCCTCTGGCACAGCCAGCATCTCCCTGCACGTGGGGATGTAAAGGAAAATGAAGACTTTTCAAAAGCAGAGCCCAGAGCCAGGGCCCGGCACACTGGAGGCCCTGGAAGAACTCTGGGTGGTGGGTAGGGGACAGCACCAGGACTGCCAGGGCTATCTGGACTCCACTAGCCGAGAAAGGTTTGGGGGCTTTGCTGAGTGCCCCTAGGGGCAGCAATGGGGTTGGGGGAGGGGTCAGGGAAAGGATTTGGGGGCAGTGAGGACGGCATCAGGAGATGGGACCTCCCAGGGGTCTGGCCTGGCTGGCAGGAGGAAGGGCTAGCCATGGGGGCAGGGTCACAGAAGCATGGGCATGTGGCGGAATCCACTGGGCCTTGCTGATAGCAAAGGGGGCTGCTTATTAAAGGTGCCGGGGCACAAAAATTAGCCAGGCATGTTGGCTCGTGCCTATTGTCCCAGCTACTCGGGAGGTGTGAGAGCAAGAGTTGCTTGAACTCGGGAGGCGGAGACTGCAGTGAGCCAAGATGGTGCCACTGCACTCCAGCCTGGGACCGAGCGAGACTATCACAAAAATAAAAAAAGGGAAAAAAAGAGTGCCAGGGATGTCAAGGTGCAGGCCTGGGGCAGCGAGGTGCCCAGCCACCTTCTTGAGCTAAGGTCTGGTCTGGGCACTCCCCGCAGATGGCCACAGCAGGCCCAGGGTGCTCCTGGCAGCCCGGGGCTCCTGGGTGTGTGTTTCCATCCCTCTGTGTGTCCAGGTTTCATCTCCCAGGAGAGAGCATCTTCCAGCCTTTACTCCTGCCAGATCCTCAACGGAAAAGCAGGCATCCCAGGACCAACATGGCTCTGCGGGTGGTCCTGCGGGGAGGGTCATGGGGGTCTGGGGGGAGGGTGCAGGCTGGATGGCTGGAGCAAAGACCCCCAGGTTGGAGCTGGGCAGGCAGGTGTGAGTCTGCAGGGCCAGATCCCACAGGGCCTTGGGGCTGGGGGCCCCAACAGGGGCAGGACTGCATCCTGGATCAGTGACTCCCTCAGAGAGCAGAGCGCCAATCCCAGGCTGCCCCTGGGCTGGGTTCTCTTGTGGGAGCCACCCAGGCCCAGCCCACAGCAGCCCACCAAGCCTGGCCCGGTGAGTGCCATGGACGCCCACACTGGCAGTAGGCCTGTGCCAGGGCAGACCCACCCCAGGAGGTGCCGCTAGCTGGGCATGTGAGCCCTGTCACTGCTGGGGTGGGGACCGTGGCTTGGGCTGCTCTGGCCGGTTCCCTTGTTCAGTCCCAGTGCACTGGCCAGGCCTGGTGGAGCGGGAGGGCCCCAGACAGACCCCATCACCCCCTGCCTGCCGCACAGCCCTTGGCCTGCAGGGGTCTCACCTGCATGGCACACGGCTCCCTGACCTTGGAGGTCCCCCAAACGCCGTGCGCCTGCCCCTCCAAGGCCCCCACCTGCCTGCTTGGTTTTCTCATATCTGGTCACCAGGCGGCGCCCAAGGCCACGTTTTGCCAAGCCCGGAACACCGGAAGTGGTCGGAGGCCAGCCGGCCGGCGCAGCTGTCCTGCCTGGGCCACCGCCGGGTGCAAGTGCCCTGGCCAATAGTGGACAGGTGGCCATGGCATCGCCTGGGCTACGCTTCTGTTCCAGGGTGGATGGCACTTGCATGAGGCTTCCAATGAACACCTGCCACCATCCTGTGTTGGCACAAAGCTCCCGCAGACCTGGCAGCCTCTAACCTACTGCCTGGGCCCCCAGCTCTGCCACAGGCGGCCTGCCCTGCCTGCCAGTGTGGTTCTGTCGTCAGGATGGTGGCGGCTCACAGCCGGCTGGCAGGGACTCGTCCTTCCCTCTGGCAAGGCCTGTGGGCAAGGCCTGTGCCATCAGTCCTGCATGTCTGCGCAGGTGGCCTCTGCCTTGGACCCGGGCCCAGCCCTCCTGGGTAATTTGTGCTCCTCTTCCACCGCCCAAGCCAAATGCTACTTCCTGCAAGAAACCTTTGGTGACCTTCCCTAACATGTCCCTGTGTGCTGGCTCCATCCTGGCCGATGGGGTCACCATACTGCACTGGCAGCAGCCAGGACAGCTCAGGTGGCCGTGTGGCAGGCAGGCAGGGGTCACTGCTGTGCACCGCCACCCTGGAGCCACCTCCACACTGCACAGGCAGCCTGTGGGCAGGGTGTGGGGCTGTGGCACTGGCCTCCTCACGCTCCCCTGGGCCCGGCGGGGGCCCTGGGTACAGTGATGGAGCGTCAGCACCTGTCCCCAGCCTGGCTTCTTGGTGGCGGCGGCCTCTGCCCAAAGCGAGCCTCGGCGGCTGTTGCTGCAGCTGCAGGATGGAGCCAGGCCCCTTGCCCGGCCCCTGTGCCCCCAGATCTCCCTGCCCTGCCCTTTCTCCCTCATTGCCCCAGAACACCTGGGTGCCAGCAGACATACCCGCCACAGGGTCTCAGGGCAGCTGCCTCTGAGAAGCCTGTCTGGTGTCTCTCGGTACCCACTTCTCCCCTGCCCCAAGCCCAGCCCTGCCTTCTGAGAGCACCTCTGGGCACCTCTCACACAGTGTCATGCTCAGGAGGGCTGCCGGGGGGCGCAGCAGCCTCGTGACAAGGGCCCTGCCTATCAGCCTCAGCTCCAGCCTGTCCCAGGGGCCTCGGATTCTAACAGGCAGCAGCGTTTACCCTAAAGGACAAATGGGCTCCTGGGGAAGCGCAGCCTCTGCAGCAGTGCCATGAGAGCCTTGTGCCTCTGCTGGTAAGAGACTGCCAGGTCCCCATCCACTAGCCCCTCAGGAGCCACTGGCGGCACATGTGGGGCAAGGTCCTTGGCCACGGTCTTCGGAGAGGGCCTGGGTGTTCCCAGTGTTTCCATCCCTAGCTTACAGCCTGACCCCTCTCCAGGATGCCAACGGCAAGGAAGCCGTCCTGCCATCAGTGGGGTCCTTGTCAGCAGGTTTCAGGGCAGCCAGGGACCCTGGGGTCACCTCTCTTCCCAGACACCCAGGTTCTTGACGCTGTGACGCCAGCTGACAGTGGGAGTCGGGCTGGGCTGCCCAGGGCCTCACGTCTCGAGAGCCCGCCACCCTCCTGCCACACGCGATGGAGCGCCACTGCCCGGTCCCCCAGCATCAGAGGTCCCAGCCCTCCCAGCACAGGGCCTTGAGTCTGTCCCACAGGCCCAGCAGTGGGGAGTGGGGTTCGGGCCAGCTTGTCCCCTGAATTCAGGCCCCCAGCCTCCTCCGAGGCCAGCAATGATCTCTCAGTCTCAGCAGGCAGCTGAGATGGGGCAGCCCCTGGCCTTGTACATTCACGTCCCTCACCACGCGTGCTCTGCTCAGAGGCCCCGCACTGGCCTGGGGCCCCTGGGGCCAGGGTGTGAACCCGGAGGCTGTAGCCTGGGGCACACTAAGCCCTAGGGACTGAGCGCCTGCCTGTGGCTGTGGGGTGTGTGCGTGCACATACACATGGTTATGTGTGTGCATGTGTGTGGCACATGTACACGTGTGTGAACATGTGCACATTCCTGTGTGTGTGTGTGTGTGCTGTGTGGCTGTGAGCATGTGTGCGCTGTGGGTTTGAGGGTGTAACGAAGTGGGACAATTAGCCTGCCCCCCAGCAGCCTGTGGGTGGAGAAGGCTCGGAGGCCCCCGACTGGGATGGGGCCTGGCCAGGGGCTGGGAGGGCCGACAGGCGGGCTCCAAGTCCTGGGAATGTGCCCAGAGAAAGCCTGCACAGGCGGCGGCAGCGCCATAGCAACGCTGCACAAAGCGCTGGCCTACTTACACCCGCCCCCACCCATCTCGCTCCACTCCCAGGGAGGGGCATAGGGCCTTTGAGGCTCCTGGGGGAGCCACGCGCCCCGGCCTGTGGTGGCTTGGTGCCCCGGAAGCTTTGTTTGTGTCAGCCTTCCTCCTGGCCTGGGCCAGCCCTGCAGACACTCCTGTTCATCTACACATGAGGGTGAAGGTGGGGTTCAGGGTCCAGCACCCAGCAGGTGCCCTCCGCCCTGGGCAGCTGTGGACCTGGTGGCTCTGAAAGGCTTTGAAAGTTTCCCAGCCCTGGATATCTGGGACTCCTGGTTCTGCTGGTGACTGCAAGGCAAACTCAGGCCTCAGGCGTCGGGGCTCGAGGTCAGGCCAGGAGCTGCTCACATGCCCTGCTCATGGGACAAGGCCCCTCATACCCTCTGGCCTCCGTACTTGGGCCTCTGTCATCAGCATGGCCAAGACACCTCCCGGCTTGGCAGTGAGCCCTGCTGACCAGCACAGCCTGAGCCTGCCTCCCGGACCCAGCCTGACCTTCTGGGCCTTCTGCCTCCTCCAGGAAGCCCACCTGGTCTGGCTTGATGTGCTTAGTGCCTTGGGAATGGAGCATGTGCCCAGTGCCTGGCAGTCTGAGGAACAGGCCTTGGGAGCTGGGCCCGAGTAGTGCTGCGCATCCGTAGGACTCTCAGGCCACCTGTCCCTCTCTGTGCTGGCCACACTGCTCTCTGCATTGGCGACACAGGGTATATACGGGGAGGTGGGGGGTGGGAACAGTGCCCTGCGGGAGGCTGGGAAGCCAGGCCAAGGTCCAGCAAGGCTGTGTGGATGCTTTGTGGGTCACCCAGGCCCTAGGGACAGGAAGCCCTTCTTGGCCACACATGAGGGTGGGATGTCACTCAACACCACACATTGAAAACTAAATATTTTCTTGAGGTCTCCTGGATGCCCGTGGCCACTGCCCTGCCGGTGACCTGCTAGGTGACTGTGCTTAGCGGGGATCTCCCCGCCTGCCCTAACCAGGACCCTGGCACCTCTGGTCGGCTCTGACTCGTCTGTCCCTAGTTCCCCCTCCAGATTGGGCACCCCACCCCTCACCCACTGCTCCCTCATCCACCAGATGTGTCCCTTCTGTGTCCCCAGGGCCCTCACATGGCTGCCTGGGCCAGCGCCCAACAGCCATCTGCAGAATGAAGGAATGGGCCGAATGAATGAAGCCTGGAGGAGCAGCCCCATGCACCCCATGTGTAATTGGGGGCTTGGTTGTCTGTTTGCACCAAGTGACCCCCTCTGAGGGACAGATGTAGTTGCTGTCCCCTCCACCACCCTGGACCCCCCCCCCACACACACACACACTAATTTATGCCACGATGGGGGCCAGCTACTCGCTGGGGCCCTGCCTGGCAGCGGCTTTGTCCCCAGGCGGATTCCCAACAGCCGCCTTTAGGAAGAAAGGGCCCTTCTCCGGCCGGTGGTGAGGTCACCAGGAGGGGCCCCGCTGGCACAAAAGCCGCCCTCCCCGCCCCACCCTGCTGGCAGCTGCCTCTTTGTCCCCAGCTCCCAGCCCAGGAAAGACACTGAGGGGCCCCAGCTCAGCCTTGGAGGAGCCTGGGTTTCCACCCCGGGGCAGGTGGGAGAGCACACAGCAGGGGAGAGATGGGAGCAACCTCCACCCCTGACTTTGCTTCTGATCAAGCAGCAACACCTGTTGAGGGGCAGACCCTTCCTGAGGCTTCCCGTGGGGAGTCTGTGTCCAGCTGTCTGCCTGGATCTCCAGGAGGGGCAGGCGAGCTTCTGGGAGTGGGGGTGGCAGCTGCAGGAAGGGGTGGGGAACCTGAGGGTTTAGGGGCTCCCTGGGCAGTCAGACCCTGGTGGGGTGGTCTCTGGGGGCGACTACTGAGACATGCAGACAGCAGCTAAAACCAGGCCTCCCTGGCATGCACACAGTGGAGTTAGGGGCTAGCAGACCTGGGGTACTCCTGGGCACTTCCCATGCCAGCCACAAGAAGATCCCCACGAGCCCAGTTGGGGAGCTCCTGAGGGTACCCCTGGGACAGAGGCAGAGGTCTGAGGCTCAGAGAGGGCAAGGCCTTTGCCCAAAGCCCCGCTCAGGGTGGTGGGGCAAGGACCTGGCCTCCCTGCCTCCCCCAGGCAGTGCACAAAGGAGGCATCCCTACCCCATGGAGGGCACTGGACACCTGATGTGGGGCAAAGGGTCGGCCCAGTGGGGTCAGTGGGGACTGGATGCCAGAGACCAGGGTGGCATAAGCCGTGCAAACAGAGCGGGTAGGGGGGCGCTGACAGCACGGGAGGGTGGCGGCATTGTCTTGTCGGGCGCCACTGTGCACCTGGCCCACCCAGTACAGAAAGGAACTGCACATTCATGGCCCACACGGAATGTGTGGTTGAGCCAGGACCCTGGCGCCACTGGAGACAGCAGCTGGGGTCCGACCTCTATCCTCAGGGCTGAGGCCCAGCCAGTGCGGCGTGGAGAGACGGGGGGCATGCGTGACCGGGTGGGGGCAGGGGTGAGGGCGAGGGTTGGCCGCTGTCCCCAGAAGCTCAGGAACTGTCTGTGAGGTTCGAGGGCTGCCAGGCACAGCGACTTCCTAGCCTCTCTCTCGGCCACCAGCTGGCCTGGAGCTCCTTAACAGGCCATCCATGGAGGGGGATGTGGAGCCTGAAGGGAGCTGCACACACCTTCTTGAGGCCACTGGACAGGGATGGCCGCAGGGGCCAGGGGCCCTGTAGTGTGGCTCTGGCAGAGCCTGGCTGGCAGGGCTGGGGGCTGGTTACTGAGTCTGGGGCCAGGGAGAGGGGTGGCAAGGGATGGAGGCACCACCAGAACTCCAAGCCCTGTCCTGACCCCCATGAGGGCCCCATGCCTGCACCTGGGGGCACCAGCAAGGTAGGGTGGTCAGAGGCAGGAGAGGCAGGGAGCACAGGCAGCCCCAGACAGAGGCCACGAGGAGGCGAGCAAGGCTCAGGGCTGCAGGAGCCATCGAGGCCACCTCTGACCAGGTCCTTGGCTGGGTGGGGGCTGGCATCAGGGAGCATCGAAGCGCCACCAGGAGGGAGGCCACCCTTCACCCTGAGGGCCAGGCAGCCAGGAGGCCTCCATGGCCTGAGGGTGGGGGTGCACACCGCTTTGCTGAGGGACAAATGTGGCCTGGGCCCCTCAGGGCTTCTCCACCAAGAAGTGTCTCCTTCCCTGTTGCCTGGCACCTGGAATGTCCATTGTGCCTGTAGCTTAGCAACAGGCCTGTCGCCCCCACTGTTCCCACCCCATCCATGGCCGGCCCCCCACCCACAGCTGGCACAGCATTCCTCGGCAGGGCCCCTGCCTCTGTAGGCCCAGGGCTTCCAGGCAGGGGCCGGGCCCCGGACTGCGTTTGGCCTGCGTGTGCCGTGCCAGCGCCCTGGGGGACAGGCTGGGTCCTGCCAGCTACCAGTGCCAGCCACTGGCCTGGGGCATCTTTCGTCTTTTTTTATTTTTTATTTGTAGAGACGGGGGTCTCCCTGCGTTGCCCAGGCTGGGCTCAAGCGATCGTCCCATATTGCTGGATTACAGGCATGAGCCACCACACCCAGCCTTTTTTTTTTTTAAAAAAAAGAAAAACTTAGTATGGAAATTGCCAAAGAAAAGCGCCAGCGGAATTGTGTGCAGGACCCTGTAGGCAGCTCCCAGGGGTCTGTGGCCAGCCTGGCTCGAGGTCTGCTCCTCTTCCTCCCCAACCCCGTTATTCAGAGTTGGATCGCGGCCACCCTGCCATTCCCCAGCACTGTCAGCACGTTGCAAACGTGGCCACTCCTTAAACTCACAAAACAGCCACTCAGGCTTCCAACTTCCCAAATGTTCTATTTTACTTATTTCTTTATTTTTTTGGTTGTTGTTGAGACAGTCTCACTCTGACGCCCAGGCTGGAGTGCAGTGGTGAGATCTCGGCTCACTGCAACCGCCGCCTCCCGGGTTCAAGCGATTCTCCTGCCTCAGCCTCCTGAGTAGCTGGGACTACAGGCATGTGCCACCACCCCCAGCTAGTTTTTTGTATTTACGGGGTTTCACCATGTTAGCCAGGATGGTCTCAATCTCCTAACCTCATGATCTGCCCACCTCGGCCTCCCAAAGTGCTGGGATTACAGGTGTCAGTCTCTGCGCCTGGCCAACTGGCCTATTTTGAAAAAGATATTTGGTTTATTCAAACTGGGACCCAGTGGGGTCTAGACACATCGACCTGCTGTTGCTGCCTCAGTTTCTCTCTCTGGGAACCCCAAGGCATTCGCAGTGGAGCTGAAGGGAGCGACAGGGTCTGGGGCTTGGAAGCAGACAGTCCAGCCACACTGGATGAAACTGAGCTGCAGCTGACAGCGCAGCCTCAGAGGATCAACCAGCCGCGTGCAGGAAGCTGCTGGAGAGCTGCCGCTTAAGTTTATAAAGGGTTTTTTGGTTTAAGAAATAAAATGTGTGTGAGACTCCCGGGTCTTCCAGCAGTGATTCTCAAACCTGAGTACCACAGCCACCTGGAGGCCTGGGGAACGGGGCCCCTGGGCCCTGCCTGGAGTTCCGGCTCAGCAGGAGTGGGGTGGGGACAACGCTGAGCAGCCTATCCAGGGGCCCCGTCTTAAGAAGCTCAGCATCACGGGCACTTCATGAACAGGCCTGTGGCTGAAGTTTAGCAATGGTGTCACCTAGAACACGTGAACTGCCTTGTGGGTTTTTAAAGATTAAAAAACGAAAATCAGTGTGCCTGGCCCGTGGTAGGCATATCCGTCTCTCAGGGCAGGAGGCACCTACTATATAATACAATGGCTTCAGCACCCGCCTGGTGGCAGCGTATGCAGGTGACAGCACAGATGCGGGCGCTGAGGGCCTGTGACACCACCCACCTTAGCCCTCTGAAGGCTGCTCTGGGATGAGGAGGGCCAGACGCAGGAAAATGGATAGGAAACAAGACATGGGGTGAAGTCCTGGGCTGGGGGAAACAACCCCAAAAGCCTGGCAGGGCAGGATGGCCTGCTCTGACCCATGCCTTTCAACCACGTTAGAAGAGCAGGACAGACCGGTAGGGGCAAGAGGAGGGCGGCTTGGGGCAGTGGCATGCAGGCCCCCGACTCTCAGGAGCTGAGGGGCATGGCTGGCCGAGCGCGGGAGGGCCAGGCACAGGCACCGCCCTCCCTGCAGCCCCCAGCCGGTGTCCTCATCTTGAGGGGGCACCGCCGTGCTTTGCTCCCTGACCTGGCAAGGAAGGAAGCATGAGGTGGGCAGGAGGGAGGGGGCCTGCCATGGAGGGCCAGGAGGCGAGGGTGTCCCTCCCCACTCCCGTCCCCTCCACTATGCTGCTTCTAGAAGTGCCTGCACCGGCTTGCCCCCTCTTTGAAGGGACAGATGTCGGAAGAAAGCTGATTATTGTCAAAGGCTGGAGGCTGTGACCGGAGATCTCGGTGAGCGTGACCCAATTCTGAGCTATTCTCAGCCTGGTGGGAGCCGGTTATTCCCTCCCGCCAACGCCACCGCTTCGGAGGCGGCCTGACTTTGAAACGCCCTCGTCCTGGCTGCCGCGCTGGGCCACGAAGGCTCCCCTGGGCACAGAGGCTCCTCATGGGGAGGGCCTGTGGGCTGGCAAGGCCACTGCTGGGGCAGGGCAGCAGGCTGGCCCCACCGCGCGCCCCCTGCTCACTGAGACCCACCTCAGGAAGCGACTTCTCTCGAGGCTGAGTTCCAGTGTCCAGAAGTGGGTGGTGCACATAGCCCCGGGACAGAAAGACCCACCCACTCCCCCACCAACCCAGACCTACCACACAGGGTCCAGGCCACGGCCGCCCCTGCAGCCACCTCTTGCCCTGCACTGTGTGCCCAGATCTGGGTGGCTCCTGGGAGCCCCAAGGGGCAGGCCTGGGCGCCCTGAACAGGCGGGGGCTAGCACGTGGGAGGCACTAAGCCCATGCCTGCTGGTGACAGCACCCACCCTCCCATGGCTGGTGAGGACAGGACGCAAGTCCTGGCAGTCAGCCCCAGTGGCCCACTCCCTCCTGGGGACATCAGGAGCAAAGCCTCTCTCTGGGGACCCTCTTTCTCAAGGCCCCTCCAGGCTGGCATGCAACCCCAACAGTCCTGGGGCCGTGGGGCATGGAGCCCAGTGCCCACTCTGCTTAGAGCAGCTTTGGAAATGGCACTTGCCAGCCCAGAGGCTGGAGCTCCACCCTCTCTATCCACTGCTTCTGGAGCCCCGCCCACCCCACCTGCAAGGCTTGCTCATCTTCTGAGGAGCCTTCCAGGACTCTGCCTGAAAACCCTCTGCTCTCTAGGGTCATGTATAGGGAACCACTTATGGCCAGGATTCTGGAGTTGCATCTCTGTGCCTCAGTTTCCCTATCTGTGCAGTGGACTGTTGAGGGGCTAGGGTCCCCTGGCAGCCCACCTGCCCTCCAGCTTCTGGGCCTGAGGAGGTGGGTGGAGAGAGCAAAGCCTCAATGGACGCAGACAGGGGAGAGTCCCAGACCTAGTCTGCAGGTCCAGACCTAGACCTAGAAGCAGCCCTGCTTCCTCACATTCTGCTAGACAGGGCGTGACCCCAGCAGCCTGCTGCCCTCCACCCACCCAGAAACCCTGCCCTGGTCCCCACCTGTGCAGCCTAGGTTGGACCCCGCCCTCCGGGGCTCCTGGGTGAGAGAGAGGCTAGTCTCTGAGGCAGACGAGGCTGCGGCACAGTGAGAGGCCCCAGGAGCAGCTCACATGGGGGTCCCAGGCGACACAAAGCCTGGGGGTGCTCCTGAGGGACTCTAACCTGGCTCTAGGGCAGGACCTGGGCTGGGGCCATCCGAGCAGGTGAGGCCGGGGCCAGGGCCTGGGTCCCCAGGGCTTGGGTGGCGGGGAGTCAGATGTGCCGCTGTCTCAGTGCAGGGCGGCAGGGCCAGGGGGAATTTCCAGGGAAAATCTCAGGGCTCCAGGCAAGTACACGCCAGGCCAGGCAGGGCGTTTCCGGTGAATCCTTGCCCCGTGATGAGCCCATGCTGCTGACTCAACTTGACCATCGGGGGCCTGCTGATCGGTCAGCTTGACTCATGGCCATGGGCCCCAGCCCTGCCTCTGAAAGTCAGACTCCCCATCACAGAACTGGGGCGCTGTATGCCTTCTGCTCCTCTGCTGTGGGGGCTCCCTCACGCCGTGGGTGTGCAGGACTCTCCCTCTCGACATGAGTTGGTCTGGGGAAGCATGCTGAGAAAGGGACATTTGAGTAGGGTCTTGAAGGACACAGAGAAGTTCGATGCTGGCTCAAGGCCAGGTGAGGTTCCAAGCTGAGGGAGTGGGCTGAGGCCCAGCTGACTCTAGAGGGCTATACAGTGGGGTGGATGCCTGGAGGCCCAGGGTCATCACGGGGCCTGCATGCAGGGCAGAGGAGCCGAGAGGAGTCTGGATTGAGACATCGACTCTGTCCCACGTGACAACTGAGGGTGGCGTGGGCTGTGCCCTCCCACTCTCCATGTGCAGACCCTGGTGACTCACCCAGGGCCGTCACCTGGGTTACCAGCCGGGGCTGGAAAATGGGCACAACCTGGACCCTACTATGCCTGAGGCCTGCACGTCCTGTGACCCTCAGAGCCGTGCCTCAAAGAAAAGCTTCCCGGTGTTCACCCATCAGACGCCACGCAGGCCTCTGCTGTGGCCAGGAAGGGCAGGGCAGGCTTGGAATTAGGACCTCAGGGGTGTGTATCACCAGTTCATGACACCCCAGGCACAGCCCTGACCCCAAAGCTCCTGGCATTAGGGTCACCCACTTCCATGTTGAACCTGCCAGGGCCCCTCCTTTGTGCCCCAGGTGAGGAATGAGGTGGGGGGAGGCCGGGTCCTAGAAGGAGGGGACAAGTCCCCAGAGCAGGCCTGAGCCACTCTCAGGGACACAGACCTCCCAGACCACATCAGCCACAGCCCACGTGACCCACAGTGTGATACTTCACAGGGACCAGGTGGCCTGGGGTAGGCTCTTCAGGGGAGCATGCAAGAAACCCAGGCAGCCACACTCACTTTCAGCCTGGGGCTGTGGAGGAAGGCCCAGCACTCCCGGACCACCCCAACCCCAGGGACAAGTGGCCTTTTCTGCAGCCAGATGGGGGTGGCCACACATTTGCCCCTTTGTCCTGGAGTCTGGAGCGCCCAACATGCCAAACCAGGACAGGGAGGAGCAGGGGCCAGGGCAAAGCGCAGGCAGGGCTGGTCTGGGGAGCAGCTGGGGTGGCCCTGGCCACCAGGGATCAATCAGCACAGAGGGGGTGGTATGTTTATTGCTCATCACTCACACTTGGGGCCAAGCCCCTGCTAGCACAGCACTTGAGGCTGACACCGGGGAAACTGAGGCTCCCAGCGGCGACTGGTTCCTAGGCAGAAACCCAGGCCCCCCCGTGCACCAGAGGCACCTCCAGGGTCCCATGGCTGATACATGCACTGGTCCTCCCTTGAGGCCATCACACACCAGGGCAGGTGAAGAGAGCGCCCAGCCCGGGCATCCCACCCTCTGTCCCACTTTGGGAAACGCCCCCTCAGGCTTTAAGAGGTGATCACACAGGCACTGTCCCTGAGAGGTGTCCTGGATGCACCTTCCCCACCCACACCATGGTCCCCGTGGGGGGACCTCCTTCACGCCCCTGGCTCCTGTGAGGGGCAGGGGTGCTTGCAGAGTTCACAGGCTGGGCACTCACACCCCCAGCCCTGACACGGACTTGCCTTGCACCCTCGACAAACAACCCGCTGTGCTGCTCCTCTCCGCAGCGCCGCCCGGCCTCACCGAGCACGGCCCGTGTCAAGGGACTCTGGCTGGATGGGGGCTGCCCACGCCTCTTGGACATGAGTGGATGGAGGCCTGGGCTGAGCCCAGTGCTGTGACATCAGCCTGGAGGTCAGAGAGCAGGGTCACCTCCCTGGTTCCTGGGCCGGCCTGGTCTCCTAGTGCTGGGGAGAGCCGAGTAGGGATCCTGGGTCAGCTCGCCCTGGCTGCTGGTCAAGGCTGGAGCCTTGGCCCAGGGACTGGCAGAGCACGAGGTGGTCTCAGGCCCTGTGGGGCAGCCTGGGCTGTGGGGGCCCGGGGGTCAGATGCAGCGTGGCCTCAGGGACAATGCTCCTCCTCCACCCCCTTCCTGCTTAGGCCCACCTGGAGGGTGAGACTCCCCCCAACCACCCTCTGGCCTCAATACCCAGGAGAGCCCGTGGCAGTGGAGACTTCACGCTGGCAACAAACAGCAGCTGGGACAGGCCGCGGGGCTGGACAAGAAAGGCTGAGGCCCAGCCCCGGCTCTGCTCCTCCATCACAGCCACCCTCCTGCCCCCGCACTCTGGCCACCCAGGAGGCCCCCATACCCCGCCCCACCATCTGTGTCTAGCAGACGTCGTCGACCATATAAGGTGCTTCTGGCCTCCCTGCCCAGCCCTTCCGTGCTCCCAGCTCCCGGTGCCCGGGGTGGCGGCCCCCTAGCCTGGGGTCTTGGTGGCGAAGGTCAGGTAGCCAGTGTGGCCCACGGCCTCCTTCATGGGCGTGCCGCTGCGGAAGGGGCCGGTGTCGGGGCTGGCAGGGCCATCTGTGCCCGAGCCCAGGTCAGGCAGTGGCAGGCTGACAGTGCGCACGTTGTAGACCTGCGGCAGCACCTCCAGGGTGCTCAGCTCCGAGAAGCCGCGCGCCGCCAGCGCCTGGCACGTGCGCTGCACCTGCTCGATGCATGGCGAGAAGGAGCAGAAACGCCCGCCTGCGGGAAGTAGGGCCAGGGTCAGAGGGTGAGGGCGGTGGAGCCGGGCCTGTCTGGCCCTGGCATCCCTGGACTCACACCCTAGGATCTGAGGCCAGCCTTAGATGGCCAACAGAGACTACCAGCCCTCCAGAGAGCAGGGACTGCAGGGCAGAGGGGCCTGGCACCATGGTTCAGGTCACCCGGCTTGGCCATGCCAGGTCCTCCCATGTTCCAGGCACCGGTCAAGCCCGTGCTGCCACCGTCTCACTTGACCCACCACGGGCACTGCCTCCTGCCTTCCACAGGGCCACAGGACGCTGGGCCTGCAGCAGCAATGACAACACCGCAGTGCGGT
The DNA here is from genome assembly GCA_963574635.1 of Cheracebus regulus. NCBI lineage: Eukaryota > Metazoa > Chordata > Mammalia > Primates > Pitheciidae > Cheracebus > Cheracebus regulus. The sequence goes on from CAUYQU010068140.1 coordinate 20,250, forward strand.
GTGGGGCGGGGCGGGGGCTGGGGCTGGGGCTCCAGCAGGCGGGGGCCGCTGCTGTCACAGGAAATTAAAGGCTGTCGCTGCTCCTGGGAACAGGAGGCGCCTACTCAAAGTGGAGCCCGAGTGTGGCAGCCCCTCCCTCCCTCCCTCCTCCCACCAGGGCAGCCACGGGCTTCACTCAGCCTGGTCTGGAGTGAATGAGAGCCCAGCCCTGGGCCCTGACCTGGCAGGGAGGACCTGGGGAAGCCAGGGCCAGGTAGAGGTACGTGGCCCAAGCAAGGGTCCGCAAATGTCCCTGAGGCCTGGTCCCCTCAGCTGTACCCTGACACGGGGCTGCGGGGAGGTCCAGGGTTGGAGGAGGCGCCTTCTGCGTGACAGCAGCCTAGAAAGGCACCAGGTCGTGCTGATGTGATGCTGTGCGCTGCACGCTCCCTGCCGGCCCCGAACGAGTCAGGAGCCTCTGGACCCCGAAGGGGCAGTGCAGGAAAGGCCCCGACGAGGGAGGTCGCAGGGAAAGGGTCCCAGAGGCAGGTGTGGGTTCCCGGGGTCACTCCCGAGGAAGGAGTCAGAGGCAGGAAGGGGCCCCAGAGTGGACTCTGCTGAGTTCAGCCTCCCCAGGACTGTGCCCAGGCCCAGAAGTGTCCCCAGAGCCAGGAGCCTGCGAGGGTGCAGGGGCAAAGGCGGAGGGGAGAAGGCAGGGTGTGGAGATACCCACAGCTGCCCTCAGGCTCCTCAGCAGAGACCAGGACCCAGGAGTCAGGGCTGAGCCGCAGCCAGCAGGGGACCCCCGGCCACAGCCTTGCTGTCCGCAATGGGCCTCGGCTCCTCTGAGGTGGGGAGTGGTGCCCTGCCCCCCACCCTCCACCCTCACAATGCAACTCTCAGCTGGGAGGAAGGAAGGGGCCCGTGCTGCCTGAGACGTTCCTTCTCCAGAAAAGGGAAAAACCCTGGGCCTCCCAGCCGCCTCCTTGGCCTGGGGCCGACCTTCCCCAGGGCTGCCCCGCCTCCACACCCAGCATCTTCCCTATAAGGGGGCCAGCTCCCTGGGCTCCAGAGCTTGGGGAAGGAGAGACGTCGGGAAACAGCAGGGACAGGGGATTCCAGACACCTCCGGCCGGGCCTGCCCTGCACTTAGGGGGGCTACCTTCTCCCATCAGAGGGTTGGGAGAAGCCAGAGACCATGAGCAGGGCCCAGCTGGGGCCCATCCTCCCCAGCTCTGCCTGCCCCGGCCAGCCTGAGCCACTCCTTACCTCAGGACAAAAAGGGGCCCTGGCCTGGCCACCGCCATGGTGTGTTTTGGTTTCTAGACCAAGGAGCTTCCAGCTCAGCCCTCACCCTTGACGCCCTGCCCCAGGCTGTGCCTCTCCCGGAACCCCTGACGCACCTTCCACCTTGAGGGCATCCCAGGCGTGCCCCACGGCTTCCCAGGGTGACGGGATGTCCAGGAAGACGGCATCAGCCACGTGGCTCACACCAAAGCCACTGCGGCACACGTCCTGGGTGCGCACGGTCACCCAGCGGCTCACGCGGTGCTCCTGGAACTCCTCCCGGGCCTTCTCTGCCCGCTGCTGGTGGAACTCCACCGTATGCAAGTGGCCCGTGGGTGCAATGGTGCGGATGATGGCATGGGACACAGAGCCACTGCCCGTGCCTGTCGGGACAAGATGGGATGGGCAAGGCATCAGGTGGGACTGCTCGGGGCCCACAGACTTCCAGGAAACAACCCCCGCCTCACCCTAGAGACCCGCAGAGGGCTCAGGAGGACCCCAGGCTACAGGTGGGCTGTGTGGTCCCAGCTGCCTAGAGCCCTGGGCCAGCCTTGCGTTGGGCACACTGTCTAGGGGGTGAGCTGGGGTTGACAGGCTGTGTAGGCTGCGGTGTCTGCTGTGGGCACAGGTCAGGCCAGCGGCAGCCCTGCTCCACCCTGCCTGGCGCAGGTACAGGAACTGAGAGAGCCCACTGGCTGGAGCCTCCAGGGAGTCTGCAGAGGGAACAGAGACCCATCCCATGGTCCAGCCCCATCTCCTCCCACGCATGGCCAATCCCCCCCTCAATCTGTCACTAGTGGCCCACCCTGCCGGTCCTTGTGCCCACCTCTTCCCAGAAGCTCCTTGGTTCCCTTTGAGTCAACTCACCCCCACCAAGCCAGCCCAAACCTGCCCCCACCACACAGGGGCTGGGGCTCTGCTCTGGCCTGGTTGGACTCAGGATGCACGGCCCGGCCATCAGCCCCACAGCCCTAGTCCTCCCCAGCACGCCTGCCCCCAGCTTCCCTCCCCAGCTTCCCTCCCCAGCACGCCTGCCCCCAGCTTCCCTCCCCAGCATGCCTACCCCCAGCTTCCCTCCCCAGCACGCCTGCCCCCAGTTTCCCTCCCCAGCACGCCTGCCCCCAGCTTCCCTCCCCGGCACGCCTGCCCCCAGCTTCCCTCCCCGGCACGCCTGCCCCCAACTTCCCTCCCCGGCACGCCTGCCCCCAGCCTCCCTCCAGACCGCCCCCCTGCTGACTCCCTGTCCCGTGGCACCGGGCCAGGCCCTGCATCCCCCCTCCCGCTCCGGCTCCAGGCCGTCTACCTGGCGGCTCTCCCATCCCCAGGCCCCTTCATGAGACCCCTGCTGGAGCACCGACTGCAGCCTTCCACCCACCCCTCAAACCCTAGCAGTGCTGAGCAGTGCAGTGCTGGGCCAGACCCTTGGAGGGGCCTCCACCCACTCCCTCCATCCTGTCCCGCCTCCTGCCGCCTCCCACATTCTCTCCAGGGGCTGGTCCCTCGACCCACCTGGTCGAGCCCCTCCCCTAGGTGCTCCCAGCCTGCTGCCTCTCCCCTCTGCAGAGCCTGGCCCTGACCCCTTCCCAGGGGTGAGTCTGACTCCTTCCCAGGTCGAGATGGCCTCCGGGGTACAGCCCGGTTCCCCTCCAGCCTCCCTCACTGAGCCTGACTCGGCTGCACGCTTCAACCGCAGGGCTTCTGCACAGCTCCTCCTTGGTGCAGAGCTGTCCCTTGGCTCTTCGTGGGTCCCTCCTCATCATGTTCAACTCAAATGTCCCCTCCTCAGAGAGGTCTTCCCTGCTTGGCCTAGTTGGAGGGACCCCATTCTGGGTCCTGCTCAGACACACAGTCCTGTCTCACAAGCTTCATAACCTCAATGGACACACCCAGGCTGTGTCCCCCTCTCCTCGAGGGCAGGAACCTGATCTATCTTGTTCTCGGTTGCTAGAAGGGGACCTGGCATATCCGAGGAGGCCACAGGAGGAGTGTGCTGCTTGACTGCGCTCTCTCTCGAGGGTGGGGCAGGGGCGGAGAGGCCAGCGCCCACCACAGGATGCTCAGGGAGCTGATGGTGCTGGCTCTGAGTCCTGCTCTCCACTCCCCCACCCAGACACCACAGGGAGGGACACAGTGACTGCAGCCCTCAGAAAGCCAGCATGACAGCACTAGGCACTCTTCGTGAACCTGGACCCTAGCCCTCTTGCCCATGAGAAAAATGCCACCAACAACCTAGATGCATCTGGGCCTGGGGCCAATCTTGGCTTCAGTCGTCACACCAGGCGGCCCTAGCACCTGTATGTATGCAGGGGTTCCCACAGCCCAGGCCCTGGACTCAGATGGTGCTCACATTCATTGGTGGCAGGTGAAGATCTGATCATGGATGAAGATGAGGAAGGCTCCCAACCTACAACAACTGCCCGGGGTAGCCCAGGCCTCTCTCCAGAAGGGGTAACTCTCTGCTTCACCATCAGCACAGAGGACGAGACATTGATGGTCAGGACCCAGGACAGCGCCAAGCATCGAGCTGGCCAGGCCCCACCAAGGCAAGCAGGACCCTCACAAGGGCACCACGTCCTCCCTAGCTCCCCTAGTCTATTTCCTACCACCTCACACTCTAATGACAGCACCAGCCTCCGAAGGGGCTTCCCTGCCTCCACCTTCACTCCCTGCTGTCAGCATCCCAGAAAGATGTGAAAACAAACTGAGGAGCCACGTTTTTCTGCAGGAAAAGCAGGTTGGAGGCTCTGACCTCCACCTTTGTGTCAATTTCTGAGTTAAACTGAGGCAGCCTGAGGAACTCACCAGACTCACAGACCACAGAGCCGGGCCGAAGCTCCAGCATCATGGTGATGAGGGCAATGTCCGTGGAGTAGAGTATCTGCGTGCGGTGCGGCAGGTTCAGCGTCCAGAGCTCAGGCGTGGGGTGCAGCACGTACACCCAGCCACCTCGGCCACACGTCACCTTGGAGCCGAAGGGGCGGCCGATAAGGTCCACTGAGTGTCGCAGGACACCATGCCGGGTCTGGGTCTGTGCCCCACGCTGCACACGCACTGCCACCATTGCACCGTGGCCCAGTGACAGGATGGCTGTGTCACCCTCCTTGATCAGCTCCTCGTATGCCACGAAGCTCATGGTGTTAATATCTGGCAAGCGCCAAGGACCTGGAGAGGGGTGGGTGCAGGCATGAGCAAGTCAGAAGGCAGGAGTAGGGCCTGGGGTCTAGGTAGAAGGCTTCGAGGCTGAGATCCCAGCAGCGGGCATGGGCGGGGCGTGGCTAGCTCAGCGTCTGCCACCGCCTGACAGGGAGCCCAACAGCGCTGCACTCTGCTCTGGCCTGTGCGGCCTCTCCTGGTCTAGGACGAGAGACAGGGACTCTGAGCCTAAATCATAAATGAAAAGACGGGCCTGGCAATGGCGTAGGTTGGTCCCAAGGATTCCCAGAGTGAGGACCCGACCCTCCCATCAGCCTTCTCCAGGAGCTTCACTCCTATTCCCGAGGTGTGAGATGAGAAAGCGCCTTTGCGAGGTGTCCACTGGCTGGGGAGAGGCAAATGGTCAATGAGCTCACCTCCAAGCACGGCTTGACTCCTCGCCCCAATCTCCCCCACAACAGGCTCCTGAGTGGGCGGGGGACAGGGTATGTCGGAGGGGTAAGGGCTCCCCTAGAAGGGCCGTCAAACACCCCAGCCGGTGCAGAAGCAGCGAGGGGGTAGGCCGGGCCAGCGGGGGCCGCCCATGCGAGGCTGGAGAAACAGGCCCTGCGTCCCGCGCCCGGCCGGGACCACCTTTACCCTCGCCCTGCCATCCTGGGCCCCGCAGAGTCTCACCCGCGACTCTCCCTCCGCTGGGGCTCCACACACGCCTCCGCGACACGCGGCGGCGGCCACAACACTTCAGGCTCCGCGCCCGCTGATGACGTCGCGCCCCGCCCCGCCCCCTCAGCGCACGGGATTCTGGGAGCGCCGGCTGCCCTTCCCGTCCGTCCCAGAGGACGTTTCCTGGGCGACTTCTGACTTTTATGTGAGCTGCACTGTTTACACTTGCTGGTTGCTGGAAGATCGGAAGACGGGACAAAATCCAGAAGGCGGGCGGGCGGCCGGCCAGTGCGGGGACTGTCGGCTATGAACCCGCGCTTTGGGAGGCTGAGGCAGGAGGTTCTCCTGAGGTCAGGAGTTCGAGACCAGCCCGGGAAACCTAGTGAGACCCCACCATCTGTACAAATAATAACAAACAAACAAAAGGGCGCCCTGCCCCGCTGGCCGCGGGTGGCCGTCATACCCAGCCACATTTGAAGGGGGGCAGGAGCCAAAGCGTGGCTGTCACTGCTGTCCAGGACCCCTTTGACAGGCCCTGGGAGTTCACCAGAGGGCTGGCCCGTGGTCCTCTATGAGGACACTTTGCCACGGACATTTTGTCATTGCAAACTGCTCTAGGAACACCCCTGACTGGGCCCCAAGATGAGTTCCCGAAAAGAAATCACAGGTCAAGGGGCCATCCCAAAAGGCTTGGGCTAGGGTCAGCCACAGACGCAGACATGGGGGCCCGGAAGAGTCTGCAGAAGTGGGCTTCCACCCAGGCTTTGCCTCCCCCGAAGGGGGCACGTTCTGAGTGCAGAGCTGCTTCTAGGAGGGAGGGGGGTCCCGTGCCCCCTCCTGGGAACCAAGGCTCAGTGAGACCTGGATGACTTGGGCCCACTCTTGGGTCTGGTGAGGAGCCGAGCAGGAGACGGGAGGAGGAGCTGCTGGAGGACAGGCAGAAAAGAGCAGCGGGCGTGCTGTTCCATCTCCACAGCGCTCTTCTTAGCTGGCTCCTCTGTGGAGTGTGTGTGCAGGAGAGTAGGGGCAGGGGACGTGCATTTTCTTCCTCCAGCCCTTAGCTCTCAGGACCAGGTCTTGGAGAGGAAAAGAGACCCCCCTCCCCGCCCACCCAGCCTAGGGTTTAGCCTGCACCCGAACCCAAGCCAGTTAGCAATGACCCTAGGCCAACCTCCCCAGGCACTCCGCCACTCCAGCCTGGTAAAATGAGGTGGCCATGCTCCTTCAGAGCCAGCTCTGCTCTGGGACCTTGGCAGCCTGTGGACACTCTGAACTCTCTCGCCTCTGGGGCAGGCCAGGCCAGGGTGTCTGTGGCCCTTGCCATGGGCTTCTCAGGGTCCATCATAGAAACCCAGGGGTCCAACCTCAGCCCCTCTGTGTCCCTGCCCTAGCTGGGCCTGGAGCTGAGAGCCCCCAGGAGTAAGATAGTGAGAGGCCTTCCATAGCCTCCCGCTCTCTGTGGGCTCCTGTCCCTGTGGGGCCACCACGCTGGCCACCAGCTGCCTCATGGCCTCCCTGCCTTCTGCTCTCAATGTCGAGACAACCCAGTCCCATCCATGGCTCCCCACCCTCTGTTCCAGCAGACGCTTCTCTCCGTGGATGATGCACCTGCCTGAGTTACCCGCTAACTGTTCCCAGGGGGATTCTGACTTTCCACTTCTCTTGGGTTTCTCTTCCCCAGCCTCTCAGCTGTGGTGTAGTTAAGTCGGCTGCCTGTATGGACCTGAGTTAGGATTTGGTGACTCGGCGGTGGTTTCCCTTGGTTCCAACTTCCCACTTGCTTCTCTGTCCATTACTGGCTGGCCAACTCCTCCAGTGCCCCCTCCTCCAGGCAGCCTTCTCAGCCCTGCCCGTCTGCTCCATCTGAGCCTGCCCCAGTCCCCAGCCTGAGTCCTCGAGCAGAACTAACGCCCCACCTCAGCTGATGATTCCCCACACGGTTTGTATTGGGGCTCCCCACAAGGGCTGATGCCGTATGTGCCCAGCTCTGTCATCTCACTGAGTTCTCCCCTGGATCCTGTGAGGGAGGGAATAGTTTATAGACAGAGAAACAGAAACTCAGACTGGTTAAGTAACTTGCCTAAGGTCACAGCCAGTGAGGTCAAAGTGGGATTGGGATTTGAAGCCAGTAAACTCAGCACTGAGGAGGCTGAGAAGGGAGGACTGTTTGAGGCCAGGAGCTGGAATTTCCCCTGGGCAACATAGCAAGACCCCATCTCTTAATTCATTAAGAATTAAAGCCAGTAAACTGGCTTCAGAGAACCAATGGCCTATCTGAAGAAAGGTGGGAACAGGCAGGAAGGATGCCCATGGGGGAGCTGCTCTGTCCACGCCCCTGGCAGGGACCACGTCACTGCAGTCCCTCCCTCTGACCAGCACAGCCTCCTGCCCCACTGTGCTCTGTGACCCCCCGTCAGCTCCTGCCCCTCTCCCGACGTCAGCCCACTTCCTCTTCGGGTTCTGTGGAACTCAGGGGCAGGGCACTCGGAGGAAGCAATGCTGCCTCTGCTGCACTCTGGGAGCAGACTCCAAGGATGGCCCCCCCGTACCTGCCTTGCCGAGCCATGTCATTTTCTGTGAATAAAAGGCCTGGGCCTCCTCTGAAGCCCGCTCCGGGCCCAGTGGTTCATGTGTAACCAGGTGTGATTTCTGAGGAACCCGGGCCAAACACTGACCTGGTAACATCACCAGACTTAGCTCCTTGGGCCCTTGGGAAAGCAGGGCTCTGCAGACGGGGCAGGTGAGCTGGGGGGAGGCCAGCACCTTCCAGACCCTCCCCTTGTGCCCCTGCTCTGGGGGCCACTAAGGCTCCCAATCAGCCCCTGCCTGGGGGGCCTCACCCTGACACTTGGGTCTCACCTGCTGCTGCTACCCCGTCACAGCTGCCTGGCCTCTGCCCTGTTGGCCCCAGGCAGCTGGCACAGGGCTGGCACTCTTCGAGGGTAGAGGGATTGCTGGGCTCATGACTGGACACTTCTGTCACCCAACTTCTGATCTCTCTGCACACTGAGACCTGCTGGGCAACACAGAGAGACCCCTGTCTCAACAGAATCAAAACAAAAATAAAATGATCTTCTGTCTGCACATTGGGGACACAGCCACCCCAGAAGGCTGAGGGTTGCCAGCGGCCCCAGGCTGGGGCCACCCCAGTGCCCAGCCCACTGCTTGCCATAGGCAGTCCTGCTCTGCAGACCTCACCTCTGCAGTTCTGACCTTGCCTGTGGAGGGAAGGGGAAAGGGGGTCCTTTCCCATGGGGGGCTGGGGAAGCAGGTTAGGCTCTCGGCCAGGTGAGAGAAGGGAGGGGTGGCCTGAGAAGCTGCAGATGCTGAAGACAGAAGAAGTCCTGAGTGTCCCCCAAGTCCCTCCCTCCCCCAAGTCAGCCTCCAGGGGCTGCAGCTATCCCTTCTAGAAACAGAAACTTCAGCTCTTCAGGCTTTGTGGGTAGGGGTGGGCAGTTGCAGACATTTCTAAAATTGGGGAAGAGGCTGCAGGGGGCACAGAGAGCAGGAATTCCAGGCTTAAGGGACACCTGCTGTCTGGCCAGCCCAGAGGGGCCATTTGCCTTTTCACATGGGTTGGTTTTATTAGTCTAACAAAGGCTGACTTGGAACAGGACGAAGCATGCCAAGCAGGGAAGAGGCCTGCGTCTCCTCCGCAGTGGCCATGGGGCCGAAGCAGGGCCCCTCGCACAGGCAGAGGTGGACGGGCTTCCCCTGCCTTTGCGCCTTAGCTCTGGTGCCTTCTCCTCAGAGGCACCTATTCAGGGTCTCTTATGCCTGGAACTGCTGTGCTCTGTGTCCCCACAACCCCAGCAGCACTGATCTCCTAATGTCATCTGGTTTGCTGGGCCGCTGGCTCATGGCAGTCTTCCTCCAGCAGCAGGCACTGTGCACCTTGCTGCCTGCTGTATCCTCAGCGGCTGGCACTGGGCAGGTGCTCACTGTGCCACTGCCAGAGGCGTTTCTGTCAAATATACCCACAGATAAGGGTTCCCTCCTTCCTGGCTTTAGTCACAGAGCAACATATGAGGGTCCTTGATGGATATTAACCCCACATGCTCCACTTCCCCCTCTTAACAGCTGCATGATACTCCACAGCAGGCAGTGCCTTCCCACCCTTGGCCAGTCCTGCCTGGGCATCGACCGGTATCCAGAGGTGTTTGTTTTTCCCTGCACACATCTCCTTTTCCATTAGTGGAGAGAACTGAGACATCCCGCCTAAGGGCTGCATTCCTAGAAGTGGGATTGCTGGGTCACAGAGTTCGAACATTTTTAATGTTAATAGATTCTGCCAAATTACCCTGCAGAAAGCATGCAGCAATCCGGGTTGCAGGCAGCATGCGGACGCCTGTCTCCCTGCATTCCAGCTCATAGCCAGCACTGGCTGGGGTCGATCTGGGAGGGTTGAGGGTAGAGACAGATGGAGTCACCGTTTAATTTGCATGATTCTGGTTATTCGTGAGATGAGTTTTTAAAAATCATATCTATGCTTATTGTTTATTAGCATTTCCTCCCATCCTTGCCTGAAGTCTCTGGAGACTGCCTTTGGGGGTTAGGTGAACTTGTCCCCTGAGAAGAGGACCCAGGGTTGGGGTCTGGAAACTCCGAGGCTGCACTTCCCGGCGGTCTCTTAAGGCCAGTGTCCCAGTGGTTTCTGCCCTGCATCCCCCGGAGCCCCAGGACTTGTCCAAGGTCAGGGCACCGCGGTGTCCCCGGGCTGGGCCGCAGCCAGACTGCGCCTCCCGCGTGCCTTCGCTTTGCACCAAGATCGCCCAGGAGATGCCTGCGGGCACCTTGAGGAAGGGCGGCGGCTCCGGGCCAGCTGGAACCGGCCGGGGGCAGGGTGGGCAGTCCCTGCTGAAGCCCTGAACGCTTCCGCCCGGCCCCTCGCCGCCGCCGGGGCTGGCTGGACGAGGCGGGCAGGCGCGAGCATGCGGAGGAACCCGAGCGTCCTCGAGTGCCCGGAGGCCTTTCGGCCTCAGTTTCCCGCTCGGAGGCAGGGCGCGCGAGGGGATACAGATAGCTAAGGACCTGAGGTTTCGACCTCGAGGTCTTGGGCCGGCGCTGGGCACGCTGCGCGGGGTCCCGGCGAGGGGATGGCTCGGGTGGGCGGCCGGCGGGGTGTTGGGGGCTGCGGGCGGCGGACAAAGCGGCGGCACCACCCCGCGGCGCGGGCCAATGGAATGAATGGGCTATAAATAGCCGCCAATGGGCGGCCCGCGTTGCGCCCCTTAAGAGCCGCGGGAGCGCGTAGCGGCGGCTGTTCGCCTGCGCCGCGCCCGGAGCTGCCGACCGACGGAGCGACCCCGCCCCCGCCCCCGCACGGACGCCCGGTGAGTGGGCCCGAGGGCTGGGGGCGTCCGTGCTGGGGCGACGGGCGCTGCGTGCAAAGGGGGCGCGGGAGCTGCGGCGTCACGCGCTCGGGGCGCGCCGCCTGGAGCGCGCGCCGGACCGGCCGGGGGGCCCCGGCAACAGTGGCGCTCCCCGCCCGAGCTGTGGACCCCGCTGACCTTGGCCGCGTCCCAGGGGCGCTGGGGGGCCCGGCGGCGGGGCCCTGAGTGGGTCGCGGGAGCCCGGCGCGCCGGTCCCCGCTGACCCCGGGTCTCCCCGCAGCCGCCATGCCGTTCTCCAACAGCCACAACACGCTAAAGCTGCGCTTCCCGGCCGAGGACGAGTTCCCCGACCTGAGCAGCCACAATAACCACATGGCCAAGGTGCTGACCCCCGAGCTGTACGCGGAGCTGCGCGCCAAGAGCACGCCCAGCGGCTTCACGCTGGACGACGTCATCCAGACAGGCGTGGACAACCCTGGTACGCGCCCCCTCGGGCCGGGGTCCCGGCGCCCCCTCCCCGCGCGCAGCCACAGGGTCCTCAGCAGCGCGCTCGGGCCCGGCAGTGACGTCACTGTCCCCGTCCCGCGCCCCCTCCCCCAGGCCACCCATTCATCATGACCGTGGGCTGCGTGGCGGGAGACGAGGAGTCCTACGAAGTGTTCAAGGATCTCTTCGACCCCATCATCGAGGACCGGCATGGCGGCTACAAGCCCAGCGATGAGCACAAGACCGACCTCAACCCCGACAACCTGCAGGTGCGGAGCGGCCGGCGGGCGGGGCAAGCCGCTTTTCCGGGGTCTCCTGGCGCTCACTCCTGTCTGGCCCCCAGGGCGGCGACGACCTGGACCCCAACTACGTGCTGAGCTCGCGGGTGCGCACGGGCCGCAGCATCCGCGGCTTCTGCCTCCCCCCGCACTGCAGCCGCGGGGAGCGCCGCGCCATCGAGAAGCTCGCGGTGGAAGGTAGGGGCCGGGCGGGCCGAGGGTCGGCGGCGGCCGCGTCCCGGTCCCGGCGCGGTCCCCTCCCGCTTGTTTACCAGCCGCTCGGGAGCGGTCGCCGCCGCCAGGCTCTTATTTGCGCGCGCCCGGGTTCAGTTTCCCGGAGGGACCGAGAGGACGGCGGCCCAGCCCCGCGTCCACAGCGGCCCGGGGCCCAGGGAGGGCGCGTCCTGGCGCGAGGTCACCGCCTGGGACCGTTGCCCGGCCCGTGAGGACTGGACGCCCGCAAACCCGGGCGGGTGGGGGCCTCTGACGTCCCCTGGGGCGGGCGGGTCCGCGATGAGGGTTGGGGGGCGGGCGCGGGAGCCGAGCGTCCTGAGCGCGCCCCCTGCAGCCCTGTCCAGCCTGGACGGCGACCTGGCTGGCCGATACTACGCGCTCAAGAGCATGACGGAGGCGGAGCAGCAGCAGCTCATCGACGACCACTTCCTCTTTGACAAGCCCGTGTCGCCCCTGCTGCTGGCCTCGGGCATGGCCCGCGACTGGCCGGACGCCCGCGGCATCTGGTGCGTATCCCTTTGCGCCCTCCTGCGGCGTCCTTCGTTCCTGCCGCCTCCCCTTTCCCTCCCCTGGCTCGCTCGCAGAGAGGAGGGAGGGAGGGAGGGAGGGAGGGGCCGCTCCGAGTCTGGGTTCGTTGCTGCCCCGCCCTCCGCATAGGTGACCTTGGCCGCAGGTGCGTTCAGGGACTGGGCAGGTGGGGACTCCGCCCCCCACTCCCCCCCTCCCCCGCATGCGAGGTTGGGGCGCGGCTCGTGGCGCCTCTCCCCCACGCCCCTCGGGAGCTGGAGCTCCTTGTTGTTCTCCTCCGCTGCTGGGATTCTACAGGGGCTGGTGACGCAGAAGCTTCTCCAGGGGCAGGGCTCCTACTCCCACTGTGGGGGGCCGGCGGGGTTGTCCTGGCGGTCCGGGCCCCACTCCCTCTCCGACCACAGCACGTGATGGCAGCGGGGGTTCTCCCGCTCTCTGAGGCGTTCCGTTCCCCGCCTGCCCCGTGTTGGCGGTGGAGTCTTGGCAGCAGCCCCTACTCCTGGGCACGGCAGAGAGCAGCACTTCGGGGACTTGGGAAGTTCCTGTGGTCTGGACGGCCTGGGGCTTTTTTCTGGATATGCCCTGAGATCAGCCCTCCCGCAGGCACAATGACAATAAGACCTTCCTGGTGTGGGTCAACGAGGAGGACCACCTTCGGGTCATCTCCATGCAGAAGGGGGGCAACATGAAGGAAGTGTTCACCCGCTTCTGCACCGGCCTCACCCAGGTGCCAGGGATGGGCCAGGTCCAGATCCCAGGGCTCAGGCCGGGATGTGGGTACCCCATCGGCCCCCCTGGGGCATCCCCCTGGGGCATTTCCGGGACTTGGGGCCTGTGGGGGTCTCAGGCAGGCCTTCCCACTCACACCCTCTTCTGTCTGCAGATTGAAACTCTCTTCAAGTCTAAGAACTATGAGTTCATGTGGAACCCTCACCTAGGCTACATCCTCACCTGCCCATCCAACTTGGGCACAGGGCTGCGGGCAGGTGTGCACATTAAGCTGCCCCACCTGGGCAAGCACGAGAAATTCTCGGAGGTGCTTAAGCGGCTGCGACTTCAGAAGCGAGGCACAGGTGAGCAGCGCAGGTGCTGTGGGCTTCCTGCTGGCCCTCGGCAGCCGTTTCCTCCCCTGACTTGCTGTCTCCCCAGGCGGTGTGGACACAGCTGCGGTGGGCGGGGTCTTCGACGTCTCCAACGCTGACCGCCTGGGCTTCTCGGAGGTGGAGCTGGTGCAGATGGTGGTGGACGGAGTGAAGCTCCTCATCGAGATGGAGCAGCGGCTGGAACAGGGCCAGGCCATCGACGACCTCATGCCCGCCCAGAAGTAAAGCCCGGCCCACACCCAACACCAGCCCTGCTGCTTCCTAACTTATTGCCTGGGCAGTGCCCACCACGCACCCCTGATGTTCGCCGCCTGGCGAGCCCTTAGCCTTGCTGTAGAGACTTCGTCGCCCTTGGTAGAGTTTATTTTTTTGATGGCTAAGAT
>CAUYQU010068141.1:0-82913 GCA_963574635.1 Cheracebus regulus
TGCCGCCCGTGGCGATCTGGGCCTCCAGCAGGCGGATGCCGTGCTCCCGCACGATGAGGCCCTTCTGCATGGCCTGGAAGAGGGAGATGGGCTGCCCGGTGTAGGGGTCGGTGTAGCCGGTGACGGCGCGCTCGGCCGACAACAGCTTGTGGTGCAGCTCAGGGCCCACCACGCCCTCCTTCACAGCCTCGTTGACAGTCAGCCGCCGGTTCTGCACAGGGTCCAGCAGGAAGCCTGAGGCTGCCTGCGCCTCCAGCAGGATGAGGGCCGTGCCAGGACTCAACAGCTGCCTCTGCAGGGCTGCGTAGACGCTCAGCTTCTCACTGGTGGGCTTCAGCATCAGCCCCGCGATACTGCTGCTGCCCTGAAGGTAGTGGCGCACATCCTCCCGCCGCGCGAGCTCGTCCACTGTGGTCTGGCCCTGCGCCAGCCGCTGCAGCTCCTCCACGCTCAGGATGCCAGCCTCCTGCAGCCTCTGGGCTGGCACCTTCCGCCGCAGGCCGTCGAAGCTGTGCTCGGGCTCTGCCTCCGTCGCAGGCCCATCAAATGCGTCCCGGCCATTGGGCAGGGTCTTCGTGGCCGCAGCCTGCGAGGCAGTGACCTCCTCGGAGTGCGCCAGGGCGGCCCGATGCTCCTCCTCCAGGCGCTGCAGCTGCTCGCGCAGCCTCTGGTTCTCCTCGGCCAGCAGCTCCTCCTGCTGACGCCGCTGCTGCTCCAGCCGCTGCAGCTCCTCCTGCTTGCGCCGTACGCCCTCCTCGGCCTCACGCTGCCGTCGCCGCGCCTCCTCCATGCTGGCGACCAGCTGCTGCCGCTCCTGCTCCATCTGCTGCTGCTGCCGCTGCTGCTCCTCACGCAGCTGCTGCGCCTTCGCCACCTCGTCTTGGAAGAGCTGCTCCAGCTTGGCCTTCTCCTGCTCGATGAAGTGCTCCCGCTGCAGCAGGCTGTCCTTCTCGGAGAGGAAGCTCTGCTGCAGGGCCTGTGTCTCCTGTAGTAGCTGTTCCTGCTGCACCGTCTGCATCTGCAGAAGAAGAGGGTGTGATCAGGGACCGCCAGCCCAGGAGCACCCACCACCCACCAAAGCAGATCCCGGGGCCCGCCCGCCTGTCGCATGGAGAGGGGCGGTACCTCCTCCGACTTGAGCTGCAGCAGTTTGGCTTCCTGCTGGAGCTTCTCCTTCTCGCGCTCCAGCTCAGCGATGGCCTCCCGCAGGCGCTCGGCATCGTGGTCGCTCTGCTGTCGCTGGATCTCCAGTGTCTGCACCAGCGTCACCTTCTCCTGCGTGGCGAGCTCCGTGCGGTGCAGCTTCTCACCGATCTCCTCCGCCTGCTTCCGGAAGCGCTGGGCATCCTCCTCGGCGCGGGCCTGCGCCCGGCTCATCTCGGCCACGCGAAGCTTGAGGCGCTCAGCCTCAGCACTCATCTCCAGCTGCCGCTGCCGCTCCGCCTCCAGCGTCCGCTGGAAGTCCTGCGTCTCCTGTGCCAGCTGCTGCGCCATCTGCTCCTTGTCCTCCTGCAGCCGCCGCGCCTGCTCCTGCGCAAGCTCCTTCTGCTGCTGCAGCAGCTCTGCCTCGGCTTTGAGTCGCGTGGCCTCCTGCACCGCCTGCATCTTCTCCTTGAGCATCTTCTCCGCCAAGGCCCGCTGCTGTGCCAGGTCCTCCTCTGCCAGCTGCCGCAGCCGCGCAGCCTCCTGGGCTGCCACACTGAGCCTTGCAGCCTCCTCCGCCACCTGCTTCATCTTCTCGGCCTCCTCCTGCAGGAAGCGCTGCGTGTTGTCCTTGTCGCGCAAGATGAGCGCGCGGTTCTCGGCCTCAATGCGTGCCTTGAGCTTGCTGAGCTCCTCCATCTGCACGCGCACTGAGAAGAGCTCCTCCTCCACCTGGCTGCGCTGGCGGGCAGCCTCTGTGGCCTCTGCCTTCAGCCGCTGCAGCTCTTCGTCCAGGAGGTTCTTCTGGTGGTCAGTCTCCTCCAGCTGCAGCCGCAGGGTCGTCAGCTCCTGCTCCACCTGCGCCTTCTGCCGCAGCGTCTGCTCGGCGAACTTCTTGTGCTTCTCCATCTCCGCATCGGCTGCCTGCTTCTGCCGCAGGGCCGCCTGCTCCGCCTGTGCCCGCCGTGCGGCCTCCTGCTCAGCCTCCTTGCGCAGCTTCTCTGCAGCCGCCTGCGCCTGCGCCTGGGCCTGTGCCTGCTCCTCTGCGGACTGCTTCAGCCGCTCGGCCTCTTCCAGCTGCCGCCGGGACTGTGCAGCCTCGCGCTCGGCCTGCACCCGGGCCTCCTCCGCCTCCTCCGCCGCCCGCCGGGCTGCCTCCGCCTCGCTGCGCAGCCTGTCCAGCATGCTCTGCTCCTGCTGCAGCGTCTCCTGCAGCTCCTGCTCCTTCTGCTGCACAGCAAAGGCGTGCGCCTTCTCCTCCGCCTGCAGCCGCTTCTGGGCGGCCTCCTGCGCCAGCTGCAGCTGCCGGGTCGACTCCTGCTCCGCTCGCTCCCGCAGGCGCCGCGCCTCCTCCACCTTGGCTTTCAGCCGCTCCACTTCCTCCAGCGCTGCCTTCCTCTGCCGTGCGGCCTCCTCCTCGGCTGCCAGGCTCTTCTGCACGCGCTCCTCGGCCTCACGACGCCGCTGCTCCTCCGCCGCCGCCAGCTGCCGCTGCCGGGCGGCCTCCTGCTCGGCCTGCTCCTTGCTGCGCAGCGTGTCCTCCGCGTTGCTGCGGATGCGCCCCAGCTCCAGCTCCAGCTCCGCCTTGCCGGCAGCCGCCTTCTCAAAGCTCGCCTTCAGCGCCAGGATCTCCTCCTCCACCTGGCGCCGCTGCCGCAGCGTGTCCTCCACCAGCCCCTTCTGCCGCTCCAGCTCGCTCTCTGACGCCTTGCGCAGCTGGGCCAGGCGCTCCTCGATGTCGGCCTTGTGCTGTGCCGCCTGCTCCTCCAGCCGCCGCCGCTGGAAGGCCTCGTCCTCCGCCAGCCGCCGCAGCCGCTCGTTCTCTGCCTCCTTCTCCTTGAGCGCGATCTCTGCCTCCGTCTTAAGCCGCGTGGCCTCGCTGATGGCGGCCAGCTTCTCCGCGAGCACCCGCTCCGCCTCGGCCCGCTGTCGCGCGGCGTCCTCCTCAGCCAGCTGCCGCTGCCGCTTGGCTTCTTCCGCCAGGGCGCGCAGGCGGGCCGCCTCCTCCGCCAGCTCGCGGAACCGGCCGGCCTCGGCCTCCAGCCGCTGCTTGGACTTCTCACTGGTGGAGCGCGACTCCTCCTCCGCCCGGGCCTTGCTGGCCAGCAGCACCTCCATCTCGGCCCGCACCTTGGCGAGCTCCGCTTCCAGCTCCTGCCGTTTCTGGGTGGCCGCAGCCGCCTCGCGCTGCAGCCGGGTCAGCTCCTCCTCCAGCAGCTGCCGCTGCTGCTCCCCCTGCTCCGTCTCCGCCCGCAGCCGGATGAGCTCCTGCTCCGCCGCCAGGCGCTGCTGCGCAGTACCTTCCGCCAGCTGCCGCTGCTTCTCTAGCTCCTGCTCGGCGAGCTCTCGCTGCCGCACGGCCGCCTCCTCCGCCTTGCCGCGCCGGCGCGCCTCGCGCTCGGCCTCCTCCTTCTGCTTCTCGGCCTCCGCCTGTGCCCGGCTCTTCTGCTGCGCCACCTCCTCCGCCTGCAGCCGCAGCCGGAGCGCCTCATTGGCCTTGAGCTGCCAGCGCTCCAGCTCCCGCTCCGCCTCCTCACGCGCGCGCTCCGCCTCGGCCTGCTGCTGTGCCCGCCGCTCGGCCTCCTCCCGCAGCTGCGCCACCGCCACGTGCTCCTCCTGCAGGGAGCGCTCCAGCTGCGCCGTCTTCTCCGCAAAGGAGGCGCGTTTGCTCTGCAGCTCCGCCTCTGCGCTGCGCTGCGCCGTCTCCAGGGCCACCTGCACCTGTCGCGCGCGCTCCACCTCGGCCTGCCGCAGCCGCCGTTCCGCCTCCTCCGCCTGCAGCCGCAGCTCCTCCAGCGACTGCAGAGCCCGCTGCTTCTCACGCGCCGCCTCGGCCTCCGCCTTCACGCGCAGGGCCAGCTCCGCCTCCGCCTGCCGCTTGCGCTGGCTCTCGTCCTGCACCTGCCTGCGCAAGCGCTCGGCCTCCTCCTGCGCCTGCCGCTTCTGCGCCTCCGCCTCCTCCGCCCGCTCACGCAGCGCCTGCAGCTCCCCCTCGGCCCCGCCACGCTGGCGCTCAGTGGCCTCCAGCTGCAGGCGTACCACGCGGATCTCCTCCTCGATGCGCAGCCGGCTGCGCTCTGCCGCCTCTGCCTGTCGGGCCTTGGCCTGGATCTCCGCCTCCGAGCTCTGCCGCAACTGCTGCAGCTCCTCCTGGATGCTGCGCTTCTGCTGCTGCGCGTCCACCGCGGCCTCCTCCCGCCGCACCACCTCCTCCTGCATGCGCTGCCGCAGCTCCTTCGCCTCCCGCTCTGCCTGTGCCTTTGCCTGGGCGTGCGCCTCGGCCAGCTGCCGCTGCTTCTCCAGCGCGGCCTCCACCTCGGCCAGCCGCTCGCGCTCCTCTGCCCGCTGCTGCTCAGCCAGCCTCTGCGGCCACAGCAGAGAGAAGAAGACAAGCAGAGAGA
This sequence comes from Cheracebus regulus, assembly GCA_963574635.1. NCBI lineage: Eukaryota > Metazoa > Chordata > Mammalia > Primates > Pitheciidae > Cheracebus > Cheracebus regulus. The sequence goes on from CAUYQU010068141.1 coordinate 4,545, forward strand.
GCGTGAGCACGGGCAGGCAACGGCGCCCACGGGGCACACACCGGCATAGTTCAGACAGCGCGGAGCAGGGGTCGGGGAAGACAGAGGCCCCAGCCCGGCGGAGGAGATAGCGTGCACCCGCCCAGGGCACTCGGGCAGCGAGCACAGCCAGCCCCACTGTGCTCACCAGCCTGGGGAAGGAGGCCCAGGCGTCCTCCCCGCTTCCCGCAGACAGGCGACGGAGACGGACAGGGAGAGAGAGCAAAGCCGGAGCTCGGAACCTTCGAGCCACACCCAGCACGCAGCCCTGCCTGAGCTCTGCTGGACACTGGGGAGCCTGGCTCCCATCACCGAATCCCTCTCCCGACCTGGGTGGGAAGCCTGTGTGGGGCAGGGTGGGGCGAGGCGGCCAGCATGGAGACAGCAGTGGAGCCAGCTCGAAGAAGATTCAGTGCCACGCATGAGGTAGGGAGGAGCGAACAGGTGGGTGCCTTGGAACTCCCCTCGCTAGCCCCACAACCCACCACCCCCGACTTCCCGCAGCTAAGGCCTGAACGCAGAGGCCAACGCAGAACGCTGAGGAAGAGCACACAGGATGCCCGCTGGGCTGCTGGGGAATGCTCACAAGGGAGGAGAGGCGGTGCCAGCCACTGCGTGGGAGCAGCACAGCCGCGCCAGGCCGGGGGGCAGGCCACAGAGGGGTAGGCTGAGCTGGGGGCAGGAGGTGCTGGCAGCACCAGGGGGAGTAGGGAGGGCCACGAGAAATGGCCTCAGGCTGCTCCTCTGGCTGCGTATGGGGCATAAGAGGTGGCGAGATGGACCCCACCCGGCTCCCACCCGAAGGGCCGCACCTCCTCTTCCTCCATGCGCCGCAGAGTCTCGCTGATGAACTTGATGTACTGGCTCGTGAGCGTGGTCAGCTCGCTGTAGCATGTGCGCAAGTCCACGTACTGTGGGGTACAATCGGGGTCAGCCCTGCGAGAGCCGCGACTCGGAGGCCCACCAGCCCCTCGCCCAGTGAGGCTCAGCCGCACCCTACCTCCTGGATGACACTCTCTGACCCGGACTGGACCTTGGGCTTCTTGGCCGGGGAGGCCACCGGCTCAAGCTGCGCCTTGTATGTGACCAGCTGGAGTTCATAGTCCTGTGGGAACACACCGTGGTCAGCCACCAGCGCTGCCCTCTGGTGGCCCCTGCCCAGCCTACAAACTCTCCCACAGGCTTTCTGTGGTGTGGCCCAGGCTCAGGGAACACCCACCACCCAGGCAATAGTCCTGGACTCACGGCCTGGCACAAGTGGCTGGGCCTCACCTTGATGGCATTGATGTACTGTTTCGCAAACTTCTGGCACTCCTCGACCTTCTCGCCATGGCGCTCAATCTCCTCCAGCAGGGCCTGGGAGACAGTGTGGTCAGCATGGCAGCCACAGGGCACGCCCGGCCACCCCATGCCCGTCCCACTGACCCAGGCCCACCTTCTCCTGCCGCAGCTGCTCCCGCACAGCCCGGCTGTCGGCCAGTGGCACGGCCTGGATCTGCTCCTGCCGCTGCCTGGCATCCTGCAGCCACGCGCCCAGCGGGTCTGCGCTCTCGCGGTAGTAACGCAGCTGGCGGCCCAGCTGCTCGAGCTCTCGCTGCCGCACGTCGGTCTGGGCCAGCACGGCCTGCCAGCGCTCGAGCAGCTGGGCGACCCGCTCCCGCCAGCGCTCCACCTCCACGTCCCGCTCGCCATGCCGCTGCTGCAGGCGCTCCCCCACCTCCTGCGCCCCCCGCAGCTCATCCCGCAGGGCGTCGAACACGGGCTGCTGCGCCTCAGCCTGGGCCCGCAGCTTCTGTTGGGGACAGGAGGGGCATGTGCGGCTTCAGCTGGGTCCGCTGTACCCTAACCCTCCAGAGGTCCAAGCCCCAAAATGATACCTTCAGAGAGGCCTTGGTGGCCTCGAGCTCCGGGAGGGTGGCCGGCACAGCCTGGGCCTCCTTGAGCTGTTCCTCGTGGGCCCTGAGCACCTCCTCTGCCCCCTGCGTGCTGCGGATCACCAGGCTGATGGTCTTGAGCCTGGCGGGAAAGCAGGGCTCAGGGCCAGGACACAGGGCTCAACAAACAGCCCACGGGGATGGAACCCGAGCCACAGTGAGCCAGTGTACCGCCTGCCAAGTCCAGACCCAACCTGGGGTCGGCTGGCCCTGTGGTCACAGGTTTCAGGGAGGAGATTGGGAGCCCCTGAGACACAAGTACCCTTAGGCTTCAAGCCTGAAGAGGGCAGAGGGGGTGTGCCAGCCAGAATTGGCAGACCCCAAGGCCCCAAGACAGGCAGAGCCCACTGGCTGGATCACAGCAGCGTCCCGGTGCCCACAGGGCCTGGAAGCATAGTTCTCAGCCCTTGCAGCCCAAGCCTGGGTGAAGGGGACACCGGGGTGGAAATGGCACCGTGTGGCAGACAGTGACGGCCCCATCACTGTGTTGGTGTTTGTGGAGGGTGGACAGGGGGTGGACATGTGGTTTGCAACACAGGAGGAGACTAAGACTATGACGTAACGCACTGGAAGTAAATGCAGAGGCCCTTAAGTGCAGGCTAGGAACAGGATGGACAAGGCAGGTGCGGGATTCCTTCCTGTGCCACTGAAAGTGGATCCGCAGCCTCGCCACCGCACTCAGCAGCCCCCTCGCACCTCCGCTCCTCTCTTCCCCACACTCGAATCTGATCACCAGGAAGTCCCCCGGCTGCCACTGTTGAAGCGCATCCAGACCTGAACTCTTCTCACCACCTCTGCAGCCGCCACCCTGGCCTGAGCCTGCCACTTCCTGGCCAGATCTCTGAACAGCCCCCAACTCACTGCCCTCGTCCCCTCCTGCACCCTCCCTTGAGGTCACAGCCCTCACCCACCCCGGCACCCCCAGCCCACCGGAGCCCCTCGCCTGTGGCCAGGCACACTCACTTCTCCAGGTAGATGGCAGACAGGCTGCGGACCTGCTCCAGCTTGCCCAGGGTCAGCTCCAGCTCCGAGCGCAGCGTGGGGGCCGCAGGCGATGGCTCTGGCAGGGCCAGGACCTTCTCAGCCTCGGCGGAGAGCCGGGCAACCCCCTTGCCCAACCCCTCCACCTCTGCCTGCGCCTTCTGCAGAGACAAGGAGTGGGAACACACTCACCACTGGGCGGGCGCAGCACACAGCACCCTTGAGGGCCGAGGGAGGGGAGGTGGGGAGGAGGGGCGGGGAGAGGGACGGGACGGGACGGGGTGGGGAGGCGCCTGCCTGCTGCTCCGCGATGCGCTGGGCACACTCCCGTGCCGGCTCTTTGTCCAGCGGCAGCCGCAGGCGGTGCACGGTGCGAGTCTCGCAGGCCTCCAGCTGCAGCCGGATGTCTTTGAGCTCCGAGATGCAACGCTGGCAGCGAGATTCCTCCTGTGCGCCTGGGGAATACTCCTGGGTCATGCCACGGCCCGCCTCGCGCCAGCCCGACCACCCAGCCCTGCCATCCCCTACCCTGCTCCAGGCTCTGCAGCAGCTGCTGGTAGTGGTGGCTGCAGGAGCCGAACTCGCGCTCAGCCATCAGCCGGTCCTCGGGCCCGAAGCCACCCGCGTCCTGGCTGTCCCGCAGGAAGGCCTGGTAATGCAGCTCCAGGCTGTGCAGGGCTTGGCGCTGCTCCTCTGGCTTCAGGGTGCGGAACTGGGGGAAGCAGGCAGCGCTGAGCACCCTGCAGAACACCCCTCCCCTCCTCCCGCCCAGAGAGTCCCCGGCTGGGGGCAGGCGTACCGTGGCCAGGGACCAGGAGCGGATGAGCTGCACGTCACGGCGAAGGCTCTGCCAGGCCAGAAGGCTCTTCATGTCCACATGCAGCTGGTGCCACAGCGCAACCAGGGCCTGGTGCTGGGCCTCCAGCCTGGCGGGTCAAGGCCACAGTCAGCTTTGCCAGTGCCCCGCCCACTGCCCACCCCCAGCTGCTGAGCCCCTGCCACCCACCTGGTGATAGCCTCCTGAGCCTCCTGGTTGGGCGGGGGCACCAGGAAGCACACAGAGGGCACGGCGGCCTCGCTGCCAGAGCTGCTGAGCACCTTCCAGTGGGATGGCTGCGCAGGGCCCACCAGCTGGCACTCATCACCCTTGTGCACGGTCACCTGGGATGGGCAGAGTCGGTGAGGACATGGCCACACCATGCCCTGCTTGGCACCCCCTACCCCCGGTGGAGCCGGGGCCCACCCTCACCTCCACCTGCTTATAGTCGCACACGGCCAGCAGGGGCACGCGGCCCTGCACAGGGTAAGCTGGGTGGCGGGGCTTCAGCTGCACGATGGCCTTGGCCCGCTTGGCCAGGCCTGAAAGGTGGCCCTTGTATTCGTTCAGTTGTTCCTTCTCATCCTGTGGGGGAGGGATAGCATCCAGATGAGGGCCATGGAGACCCACAGGCCTGCCCCCGGCCCCCGGGACCAGGTCTGTGGGGCCCCCCTGATGCTCCTAGGGGCGCAGCCCTTGCAGGCAGGAGGCAGGACATGTGGCTGGGACAGGCCTCGGAGCTTGTCCCCAAGCAGACCCACATGCCCTCGCTCCTTCCCGATGCAGACAGGGTGCCCTCCTCTCACCCCAGGTCACCTGCCACATCCTGCCAGCTATGCTCTGACCCCTATAATGTCCTCACCCCTCATCCTTCCCCTGTGGGTTGCAGAAGGTCACTGCTTCCTCCCATCCCACTCCTCTGCAGGGGCCAGGCACTCTCCCGGGCCCAGCCCTGCTGACCTCAGAGGCCATTCCAGCCTCCAGACCCTCTTCCCTCTCACTCCCCACCATGCACCCACCCTCCTGGGTGACCCCACCCCTGCTCACAGAGCACAAAGCCCAGCTCCCTTCTGTCTACTCCAGGTCTCAGGCCAAACTGCTGGTGCCCCCTTCTACAGCAAAAGGACCGGTGCAGCTGACAAGGCTTCTACTCCCTCTGCGGCTGTGAAGGTGCGGGTGGCCGCAGCTCGGACCACCCTGCCTCATTCCCCTCTCGGCTGACCTCCACACCTGCCATGGTGCCTCCCAACCCCTGTGAGTCCGTCTCCAGAGTACCCGTGCAGCCCAGACTCCAGGCCAGCCTCTCTGGACAAGCCCCTACACACCCGCTCCCTCACCTGGGCATCCTGCAGCAGGTCCTCCAGCCGAGTGACGGTGACGGAGCGGTCACAGCTGTACTTCCTGCGCAGCGTCTCCTGCAGCTTCTGCAACTGCTCCTCGGCCTCCCGCACGTCTGAGAAGAACTGGGGCAATGGGAGGGGGTCATGCCGGGCTACCAGGGACCAGAGCCCCAGCCCACATATGCCCCAGGGCAGGCCCAAGAGGAAGGTACTGAGGAAGGAGTGGCAAAGCCCCCAAGAGGCCTGGGGAGCACCAAGGCCAATTGTCCAAGGCCCCAGTTGGACGGCAGACAGCAGCTGGCAATGTCTGCAGACAAAGGGACTCCTGGTCAGAGCTGCGCCTCTAACGAGGGGGTCCAGGGGCTCCAAGGCTGCCACGGAGCCACAGTGGGCAGGGAAGCTCTGGTTCTCACCTGAAAGTAGGCGGCGTTCTCCTTCAGGTGCGCCTCGATGCAGCAGCACAGCTGTAGCATCCAGCTCCACTGCGTCTGCAGGGCCGCCTGGAAAGACTGCAGGACCCCAGGGCCTCATCAGGCCCACCACACCGTCCCCCCGTCCCACCTGGGGGCCCAGCGCGGCCCCCCACAACCCCGCCCCTGCCCAGGGAGCACTGCGAGCCCCCTCGGCCCACCTCCACCGTGGGCCGGGCTGGGTGGTCCTCCCGCAGCAGCCGGTCCCCGGCACTCTGGAGCTCCTTGATCTTCTTCTCCTTCAGCTCCAGCTCCCGCATCAGGGCCTGGCACCAGGGCAAAGGGTCTCAGGGCCAGCCGGCCACACCTGACTCTGCCAAGCACCCAGCAAATTCGACCCAGGGCTCTGCTGGTCTCTGCCATGGGGGACGGCCAGAGCACGGGGCGGCGGGGGGGGTCTATGGGTTCAGGGGCGCCGGGCCACCCTCACCGAGTAGCTCTCCTTCTTGGCAGTCATGTTGGTGTTGCGGTCACTCCAGTCGAAGCCCACTTCCTCCTCCTCCTTCTCGTTCAGCCACATCAGCTCCTTCGTGGCAGCTGCCACAAAGCTGTGCAGGCTCTCCAGGGACCTGAGGCGAGCCTTGGAGGAGTTCTGTGGGTGGGAGGGTGCATGTCAGCAGGCCGTGGCCTACCCACCTCCCCCAGCCAGTCCTGCCCCCACTCACCAGCAGCTTGGCATACTGCAGGTCCAGCCGACCCAGGCAGTCACGGTAGGCGCCCCGTGTGGCGGGGGAGAGCTGGCCCTGCAGCAGATGAGACAGGTGAGGCCTGCAGTGTCTAGGCCCGGCCCACCCCGCTGCCCATCGCACAGTGCCACTGACCTCGTCGCTCCGTGCCCGCTCAATCTTGGCCCGGAATTCTTCGATGGACTGGTGCAGGCCTCGGTGGCTGCCCAGCTGCGCCTCCACGCTGGGCAGGTCCACGCCCCACTCAGCACCGTCCACACGGTGCTGGTTCTCCTCCACCCAGGCCAGCAGGTCCTGCAGGTAGCGCAGGGTGGAGTCCTCTGGCTCGGGGCGCCTCTGCACGCTCTGCAGAGTCACCTGGGTCACCTGGGCTGCAGGGGCCGCCACACCTGCCTTCAGCCGGAGGTTGTACTCGGTGCGGATGGCTACCAGGCGCTCGTGCAGACGGTATACCCTGGGGCAGCAGAGGACTCAGGTAGGCGTCAGCAGGCCTGGGGCCGGAGGTACCGGGCGCCAGGGAGGGCGGGGCAGGCCCCACCTGCGGTACATCTGCTCGCCCTGCGGGTGCCGTCCATCCTTGAGGGTCTGCACGTCGTTGAACAGCAGCCGGATCATGCCGTCAGCCTTGTCCAGGTCTCGCTCCACCTCCCCCGCCCGCTGTGGAACTTTGCCTGCAGCCAGCAGCCGGACATCCTGCAAGGCCATCACCTGAGACTTGGAGCCCAGCTGACCCCTCTGACCTCACAGGGGCCCCGGCCAAGGCGGCCACCCTCACCTGCTTCCCCAGACTCAATAGGCCGCTGCCCCCTACCCCCTGGCCACCTCACACATCCTCCTGCCGGCCTTCTGGGGGATTGGGACCAACTCCAGAGTATTTCTGCTCAGTCCATGAACTGAGACCCCTGTGACCCGTGTCCTTGGGGTCCCAGGCGTCATCCTTCATCACCCACCCCAGGTAACCAACTCCTCCTGTAACACTGTGTGGACCCCATCCTCCTGGGCAAGCAGTATCGGGCAGGGTCCTCTCCCCACCACTCCCTAACAGTAAACCGCTGTAGGGAAGGGGGCCTGGCAAGGGGCAAGGCAGCCACTCTGGGTCCTGCCCAGTGGCCAGAAACCAACTCTGCCAGAAGTAGGCAGTGAGAGTTGGCTGCACACCAGGAGGGAGGAGCTCAGGCCTGGATTCCCCACCCCATGCCCCGCCCTGCTCCTGCCCCAGGAGCCCAGGGGACAGCCCCCTCCTGGCTTTCGGGCTGCAGGGCGGGGCAGGCTCCTCCCGCCTCCCTCCCTCCGCCTGCCCCCCACCCCCTCACCGACTGCAGCAGGGCGTCGGCCTGGTTGAGCTGCTCCTCACACAGCCCCGCCTCCATCTGCAGCTTGCTCACGATGCGCTGAAGACACTCCAGCCTGCCGGAGACGCACAGGGAAGGGGCCGCGTCAGCCGGGTCTGGCACAACCCTGGCCACACACTGCAGCTCGCCTCCTGCTCTGGCCTCCTTGCCTGTGGCCCACTGTCCCAAGGCGAGTGGGAGCTCGGGTTCCCCCACCGAGGGCGGGCGGGGGGGGGATTTCCTCCCCAGGCAGTGACTCACCCTCGGGTGGTTCCCCTGCCACCACAGGGCCCCACCCACCTCTCAAACTCGCTGCGGAGCTGCTTCTCCCGCTCCAGGATGGCCACGTGCAGCTTGCCCCACTCCTTCTCCACGTCCAGCGGGTGGTAGCCAGGGGGCACCTTGAGCTGGCCAGCTTGCACCGCTCCCTGTGGGCAGGGCCAAGCTCAGCCCAACATGCAGGGGACAGGGGGCGGGGCGCTGGGCTCTCAGGCCTCAGCCCACCAGACCTGGGACAGCCCTGGTCCCAAAGGCAGGGCCAGGTCGAGCTCTGGAAAAGCCTTTCAGGACTGGGGTTCCAAGACACCACCCACCCCTCCCGGGGTCCCATTCACCTCCAGGGACTGGTAGATGCCCTTGGACCGGTTCTTGTCGGCCTCCTTGGCTGGAAGCTCCATCTCCTTAAACTTCAAGAACTGACACCACAATATCTGCGGGGAACAAGGGTGTCAGCAACCACGCCCCGCCCTTAGGGCAGGCCCAGGACCCCTCCCTCACGCTCAGCCCACCTCGATCTCCTCGAAGCTGGAGGGGAACCTGCGCTCCTCGAAGGTGGCGGTGTGGTGCCGCATCCACTGCAGCAGCAGCAGTACCAGCTCCCGGTACTCCTGCCAACGCAGCTGCAGCTCCTGCGGGCAGGTACGGCAGCTGTCAGGGCCGTCGGGGCATCCAGGCCCAAGTCCCCCGCCCTCTGGCCCCCACTCACATTGGCCCTCACCCCATCCTGCACATCCGGCACGCGGGGCATGGCGTCATACAGGGACGAGACGTAGGTGATGATGGACTTCTCGTCGGGCTGGGGGACGTCCACATCTGCAGGGAACGGCAGCTCAGGGAGGGCTCTGGGGCAGGCAGGGGGAAGGGCGAGAAGGAGGGCCACGCAGACGTACCCTCAGGGTCCAGGAGTCGCGTCACTCCCAGGTCCCGCTCCGCCACGGAGAAGGCCTGGTCCAGGTTCTCTAGGTTGGTCTGCCGGTACACTTTGCTCATGTCGATCAGCATGGGCCTGGGACAAGCAGGTCGCTGGTCAGGTGGGCCGGACAAGGCCAGCCGCGCCACACAGGCGGGTGCACAGGCCAGCTCCCCACACATCCCAGCAAGCATGGACCTCCCACAGTCACCCTGAAAGGTACACTGCCACACGGGCAGAGCTGAAATCACCCTGCCACCCCCACACCCAGGAGCCCAGGGGCACAGTACAGGACTACGCAGAGCAGAGGGTGCCGGCAGCTGGGGCTCCCTGCAGCCACCCTGCGCACCAGGTCCCTCCAGAGGCGTCCACAGTGGGCGCATACTCCTGGCTGTGAGGACCAGCAGCGCACAGGCCTTCCAGCCTCGAGAAAGCTGTGGTGCTTCTGAAGGGAACCAGGGTGGGGCTGGGCCCTGTTGAACTCCAGCAACCCACTCACCCTGTTCCTCCTGCCCCGCTCCCTGCCCCGACGTGTCTGAAGTTGCCTAGCGGAGGCACTGTGGGGGTGCCCCCAACCCCCAGCCCCCTCCTCCCAGGGCCATGTACTTGTGCCGGTGGATGATGGCGTTGAAGAGGCGGCCGTCTCTCCAGCTGGAGGTGAAGTTGTCACAACGCAGGCCCTGGTACCCCTCCACCATGCGCTGTGACCACAGTAGCAGCTTCTCCTTGGCCGTCATGTCCTCTGACTGCCCGCTCACCTGGATGTCTGAGATCTGCCCCCACAGAGGACAGGAGGCCCCAGCTCAGCCACAGCTGCCAGGCCTGCCCTGTGCCCACAACCACGTGCTCGAGGGCAGGGGCGGCTCAGCACCCAGGGTGAGTGCGCAGGGCCGCCAAGCAGCCAGAGCAGCACTGGGCTCCAGGACCCTTCCCTGTTGGGAAGCTGCTGGGACTGGCCATGCCTCGGGGCCACAAGTCCAACCACTCCAGCGGGGGCAGCTGCCGCCACGAGCAGGGGCCCACCCCCCTAGCTGGAGAGGGCTAGGCTGCACCTGCACCTCCAGGGCTGGCATGGACCAGAGTGGAAGGACAGTAGGAGCAACTGTGCACCCCCGAAGCTGGCCCAGAGCCCCCGGGTCTGGAAAAGGCTGGGGGGCCAAGCTCCACCACTGGTTGCAGGCTGGCGGGTGGGGCCTCTGGCAGCCTGGCTCTGTACTCAGGGCCATGCTCAGGCCAGGGTCTGCCCGCCCACCCCTAGTTGCCTGTCGCCCTGCCAGCCTGTGTGACTCAGCTGCCATGCCAGCACCAGGCTCTGCCTGCCCAGCTCTCAGATTTGCGGTTTCCTGTGAGACCAGGAGAAGCAGCGGGTGAGTCAGCCCGTGCAGGCCATGCTGCTGCAGAAGCCTCCCCAGGGCAGGCGCTGGCCGCATTCCTCCACAGGGAGGCTCTGGGCCCTGCCCAGCAGAGGGCAAGGAAGGCCGCCCCAGTGAGAGACCCGCGCCCTCAGGCCATAGATCCAGTCCAGGGCTGCAGCTGGCAGGAAGGCACCCAGGTGCCACCATACCTACGGTGCCAGCCACTCCCGGGCCACACCCCAGCCAGAAAGCGGATCCGCCTGCCACCGAGGAGCCCAGGCTACCCTAGAAACTCCTGCAGGAGGGGGGCCTGGGGGCAGCCGTTCTACCTGGAAGTGCAGAATGATTGTCCAGATGAGGCCGAGGGTCAGCTTGGGGTTGCCGTCGGCAATATCATCGTTCCTGATGTTCACCAGTTTCACCTGTGAGCGAGGGGCTCTCGGTCAAGGCCCACGGGGCAGGGCTGGCTTGGTGAGGGGTCTGCGTGGGGCCCAGGGCCAAGGAGGAAGCCTTACCTGGCGGTGCCGGAGGTAGTCCAGGGCAATCTGGACGTTCTGCAGCTTGTGGAAACGCATCCTCCCCTTCTCCCGGGGCTGTGGGGAGGCACAGTCAGCACCCACAGCGGAGCTGCAGCTCCCAGGCTCCACCCTCAGCACCCCGAAAAGCACCACAGCGACTAAGCCAAGGGTCTTCCCCGGGGCAGCAGCCCCTCTGATCCCAGGTTCACCCTCCCCTGCAGGGAAAGGGAGGCCACTGGCCCAGGGGCCAGGCCAGGCCCAGCAGGGGCTCGGGAAGTCCAGCGATCCAGGCTGAGGGAAGGAAGGAAGGGGTGGGAGGAGACAATAGCCAGGAAGCCTGGTGTGGAGGGCAGTGGCACTAAAGGGGGTTCTTCCTGCCCAGCGGCGGCAGCCTCAGCAGCTGCTGGTGGGTCCCAGGCCAGCTCTGAGCAGCACGGTGGGCAGGCAGCTTGAAACCCAACCACCTGCCCGCCCAAGAGTCAGGCAGTGGTCGGCCGATGGGCCTCCAGCCCCCAGAGAGCTGGGCTCCACGGTCTTGGGGAGCTCCCGTGCCGCTGCGGCCGGCAGTCACAGCCACTCACCAGGCGTGAGCTCCTGGTTACGTCCCGCTCCCTCGGCTGCCCAGCCAGGGCAGGGCAAAGGGTAAAGGGCAGAGGTCAAGGTTCAGAGTCCAAGCAGCAGAGAAACCAAAGCAGAGCAGAGCGTGAGGTTACTGTGTCAGGGCCCCGAAGCGGAGGGCAGCAAGGCCCAGAGGTGCAGGGGTTTTGGCCACCCCTAGGCCAGGCCCTTGGCTATGCTGCCTGGCAGCCTGGGCCGGAGGTGCTGCCGGGGACAAGGCCAGGCTGCCCCAGGGAGAAGGCAGGAGGGATGACCTGACTTCTGAGTAGGGTGGGCGGCCAGAGAGGCCCCAAGGAGGGAAGGCAGACGGGGTGTCCAGTTGGGGGCAGGCAGGGCCCGGGGGCAGGGGCACACGTACCAGGCTGTCCCCCGAGAGGACCTCCAGCAGGGAGATGAGGTTGTGGCCATCGCGGAGGTCTTCATACAGGTCACTGATGTGCCGCTGTGCCTGTGGGGACAGCAGCAGCTGGGGTGGCCACAGGTCCCCCAGAGCCACCAATAGGCCCTGGGGAGCCGACCCACAGAGTGGGTGCTGGTCCCAGAGGGAAGGAGGCGGGAGCTGAGTCCCCCAGGAGCCCACAGAACATGCCCCTGCCCTCGGAGCACCTACCTCTGCCCTCCAGTGCTGCAAGAGGAGACCAGGAAAGACCAGAAGGAAGAAGAGGAAGAGAGAGACAGGAGCAGGCGTGTGGAAGAAAGAAGACAGAAAATAACAGGTTTCAGAGATGAAAGGTGAGTGCGCAGGCAGCGTGAGATAGCCTTGGGCGGGAGGGGCCACCCTCCCTCAGTGCCACCCGCAGCCTCGGCCCCGTGACACACGAGCAAGCGCCACCAACCTTGATGAGGTGCTTGTTGACCCACTTGGTGAAGGTTTTCTTCTGCACACGGTCCCGCTCATCTGGGGGAGACAAGACCAGCTGACCTGTGGCCTGGGAGAAGCCCTGGGAGCCCACAGGGGACCACTGTGCAGACACAGCGGCCTGGCTGGCCAGGTCCCGCCTCAGGGGAGCCCGGAAGCCCCCCTCAGATCACACACTGAGCCCCGGGCGCCCTCACCGAAGCCCGGTCAGGACAGCAGAGACCCAGGTGCCCGGGGGCCCACAGCCAGGTGCAGCCACCCCACCCAACTGTTCCCCAGAGGAGACGGGAGGGTCCTGGGCCACACCCTGAGCCCACGGCACACACAAGTCCCGTCCTGCACTGCCCAGCCCCCACAGACTGAGGCCCAAGTAGGGGCGTGGCAGGGCCAGCGCAGGACCATGGGTATTGAAGGGAAGCCGCGTGTCCTGACGGGCAGCGGACCCTCCACAGAGCACAGAGTCCCTCCCCCGCCCAGGCCCTACACCTGAGGCTTGGAGGCCCCCGCCAGCCTTGCAGAAGCTAGTCGGCCCCCTCCATGTTGGGTGGAGATGGCTGGCCCCCGACCCCCATCTCTAAGACAGCCCTTTGCCCGGTGCCAACGCTTCCTGCCACAGGAAGTGGGCCTTCCTCCTACAGGGACCCGCCCTGCCCCGCGGGGGTGCCAGAGGGGAACCCCCACTACCTTTCTTGCCCTCAGAGGCCCTGAGCACAGCCAGGTACAGGTTGTCCTCTGAGCTGGTTCTCTTTCGGCCCAGGCCCTCAGGCTCAGGCACGCGGAGCTGGTACTGAGACATGCCGCCCCCACACCTTCGTCACCCGGACCCTCAGCCTCAGGCACAGTGCTCTGGGCAGCCCCGCGTGGCACACAAGCAGCTGAAGGCTATCGGCCCCACGAGACGCTCACTCGGCACAGACTCAGCTCGGAGCTGGAGTCGGTGTGGCCACTCCCTGCCTGCTGTACTCCCCGAGAGGCCGGCCCGCCCCCGGGGCCCCACCCCACACCGCCAGGGCGGGGAGTGTCCCGGCGGGAAGGAGCAAGGAGCCCTTCCCCCATGGACACGCCCTCGGCCCACCAGAAACAGGAAACCGGAGTTTCCTCACCCATCCTGCCCACTGCAGCCCCCTAGGGGGACCTGGGGGTACAGGGGACCTGGCCCTTCACTGCACACTAACTGGTGCCAGGACAGCAAAGGAACACAGGCCATCCCCACGGCCACCCAGAAGGAACCCCCCAACAGAGGCCACGCCTCTCTTTAGAGCTCCCTCTAGGCCCGGCTTCAGCCTCTGCCCACCCGCCGGGGCGGGCTCAGGAAGCTGCAGACACCTGGCTAGGGGAGGGGGCCTGTGCCCATCTGCTCCGGCAGCCGCAGCGTCGCACCTCCTCACAGACCTGCACGGACGGAAGCCAGGACCGCGCCCTACTCCATGTGCCCACCCTGCCCCGGAGCCCGCCAGCCTCCTGCTCCAGGGCCACTGGGGTCCCACGCCAGGCCTGGCCCCTCCCAAGCTGCCCCCCCGGCACGTCCTGGAGCACTGCCCGCCTATGGAGCCCACCCTGGCACAGGCAGACTGGCAGCACACCTTAGGCCGGAGGCGCGTAGCTGAGGGCTGACTCATGGGGGCCGGGCTTTGTTGGGGGATGGAACAGCGGGAAGCCCCAGGAGGGGCCCAGCCAATGAGTCAGGGATGGGGAGGGGGCCCAGGCCAGTGACTCACAGAAGGGTAGCCACACCTGGGGCAGGACCTGGGCGACCCCAGGGGTGGGGGGTGCTGTTTGCATCTGGGTGGGGCTCAAGGGACCCAGCCTCAGCTGTAAAGGGCAAAGGGCAAAGGGCCTGTGCTGGCTGGGGCCTCTGGCTCCCTGGGGTCCAGGGCGGAGCTGCCTCGGGCCAGCTTCTGGGCCTGCCCAGCCCACCCGACCACCATAGGAAAGAATGTGCTGCCCCAACCACAAGAATGTTCCAGCCCCACATCAGGCTGATTCGGTCCAGCTGGGAGCTGCACTCGGGCCTCGGTTCTGGGAAGAGCTCACCCCACCCCATTCCTACCGACCCTGAGGCCGTGAGGGGGCGTCAGAACCCCCACAATGGGGAGTGCCCAAGCCCCCACCCCAAGCCAAGGGGCACAGCCAGCCCCCAGGACTCTGCCACGCCTTACATCCATCCCCCATGAAGGCATCCCTGGGTCTCCACGCCTGCACTCTGAGCCTGGCATGAGATTCAGGGCAACCCTCTTGCTCTGCCTGTCCAGCCCAGCAGCCTCCAGAACCTCAGGAGGCACCGGAAGCTCCCAGATCCAAATCCGATCCCCCAGTGGTCACACCTCCAGTCATGTGCCCACGGGCGCGCCACACCTGACACAGCTGCCGCCCCTCCCCAGGCCCGGAGCCACTGGAAACACTGTCTGCCTCTTCAGAAGCCCCGGGCCCAGCAGCTATCCTGAGGCCAAGCACTGCGCCGAGACCCAGCTGGGTGTGGGCTCTGGGGGCCCCGGCAGTGACGGGGTGGCTCCTGCCTGCGGGAACGGGGCTGCCACACTGCTGAGGAACACGGCGTGTGATCCCGGAACAGCCAGGAAGGTGGGCACGGGGAGTCCAGGACAGATGGAAACTAGGAGCCGGGGCCAAGGTCCAGGACTCGAGTGCACTCCACCCCAGCCAGGCCCCTGTTCCAGCCTTCTCCCTGCCACTGACAGCCTCAAAGATGCCACCCTGGGCAGGGCCAGGGCCAGGAATGGGGCAGGGTGGGGACTCAAGAGAGACCGGGCAGGAATGAGGCTGGGTGAGGAGGGCTGCGGCAGGGTGGGCTGGGGGCTCCATCAGGGGCCTCCACCTCCCCAGCCTGCTTGAGCTCCCCTTCCCACCGCCTGCCTCTGGGTGCCTCTTTGCTCTGAGCTCCTCCCCACCCATCACATCCCCCTCCCTCCCAGCCCTGCCTGCCCTTTGACCGCTACCATGGATGCCCATCCATCCTATTCTGACCCTTAAACCAGCAGACACCCCCTCCCCCGCCCAGCAGGCCACGCCCACCCTCGGCGGCACTCAGCTGGCTCTCCCACCTGGGACGCACACAAAACACCCCCAGCTCGGTGCGTCTACACACCTGCCTGACACCTGTGCTGTCCAGCGCGGCCGACCCTCGGCCGCCAGCCAAGGCGATACTGCCGTGGCCCTCTGAGCAGTATCGCCCCCCCGTTTTACTGGTGTGGACACTAAGGCTGAGGTCCCGCAGCTAGTGGAGACGGTCCTAGGACGGAAACCCCAATTCTGGGAAGGGAAGCCCACGGGCCCCGGACTGCGGCAAGTCCACAGAAGGCCTGGAGCCCCGCCTTCCGCACCTCCTCCTCCCCCGTGTCCTGGCGTCGGGAAACCCAGGCCGCAGCCCAGGCTGGAGGCGAGCCAGCCCCGCCCCGCCAGCCCCTCCTCCAGAGACAAACAAATGGGAGCAGGGAACAGCACCCCGCCTTCCTCCCCAGGTGTTTCCGGAGCTCGGCGGCACGGCTGCACCTGGCCTGGCACCGCCCCCATCCCAGCCCCCGCAGCAGTTCCCAGCAGAGACCCAGCCCGCTAGGTGAGCGCGACGTGGCCCCCTCGGTGCCGCCGGCCACGCCGCCGCACCCACCTGCGCAGCACAGCTGCCGGTAGAGGTAACCCCGGCGGGCCGGCTCACAGCCGCTGTCCAGCCAGCACGGCCGCTGCAGCGAGACCTCCCTCGGCGAGGCGAAGGCGCCCGCTGCCCCCCACATGCCTGCCACGGCCTGAGCCCTGGTTCGGCCCCGGACGGTGGGGCGAGCTGGACCGCGGCTGCGCCTTTGCTTCCAGCCCACGCCGCGAGGCCGCCAGCTTGGCTCTCCACCTCCCCGCAATCCGCCCACCGCAGGAGCGAGGCCCAGACCCGAAGAACCTGCCCCTGGCGCGCAGCCCCGCCCAGCGCAGCCAGGAAGCCGCGCCCCAACCCACTGGCAGGGCCGGGAAGCTGAAACGGCCTGGGCGGGAGCTCGGCAGGATGTAAGGTGGGGGGTGCGGGGCCCAGGGAGAAGGCAGGGCACGGTGCCCGGCAGTGGGGAGACGGCGCTGGGGGCAGAACCGAGGGGCTGAGCCCCGCCTGGCACCACCGGGGAGCAGAGGCATCCCACGAGCCAGGGCCGTGGCGGAAAGGGGCAATCGCGGGCTGAGTGGGGAGGGAGGGGCGGTGTCTGGTCCTCAGCCAAAAACATGGATGGGAAAGACGCCCTCAGCCCGTCTCATCCCGGCAGCTGAGTCCCCGGCACCAGCCTAGAGGCCCCATCTTGACTCATCTCAAGTCTGGGGGATCCAGCAGAGGCGCTGAGCCGGGCAGCTCCCCCACCGCAGGAGAGCCGGGCTGGCCAGGTCCCTGTGGGGCAGTGCCTCTGGCCAGATGCCCCGGCTGCTGCCTAATCCCGGGTCCGCCCCACGCTCATTCACTCCAGCCCCGCCCCGTCCTGCGTCCTGCGCTGGGCCTGCCTGCCACCTGGGACCACAGCCCAGGAGCTGGTGACTTTGAGCAGGGAGGCCGGGCACAGCCTGGCTGCCCCCGCCCCTGTGAGGTGGTCCAGGCCCTGCCCGAGGGCATGAGGGCACCTGCCTCCCTGCGTGTGACTCCACCCCTGCTCTGTGGGTGGGGAGCCACCTCCCCTCAGTGCTGGCTGGACAGGCACCCGCCTCACCTGTCCCTGCCACAGCGGCTGCCACAGGCTTCCCTTCACGAGGGCGACGCTCCTGCCCTGCCTGGCCTCCCCTTCCACCCACCTGTCCGAACAGGCTGCAGGCTGAGGGCTGCCGCAGAGCCCGCCCTGCGCTGGGACTGCAGCAGGGTCAGGGTCTACACTGCAGGGTGGGTCGGGGGCGGTGGGTGGGGGGCCAACACTGCTTTCGCTGACGTTCAGCTCGGGGACAGGAAGGGGAGGGCACAGGGAATGAAGTGGCGGGAGGGAGGCGGACCCTCCGCGCCACCCCGAGTCCCCGGCAGGGGCTTACCTTGCGCATCCCGTGCCCACCGACGTCCCCTGCGCCAGTGCCACACAGCGGCCAGGGTGACGACGTGGCCCACCACCACCAGGGAGGGGAACAGGCTGCCCGAGGGCTCCATGGCCACCACGCAGAGCCGCCAGGGCCGCCCTTCCCACGCCAGAAACTGGCTGCTTCAGGCTAGACAGCCCCCTCCCTGCGTGCAGGGTGAGTGAGGGGGAGCACGGGGACCAGAGCCTGCCCTGCCCGCAGGACCGCCCCACAGGCCGCAGCAGCCCCGAGACAGCTCCCGCCCGCCCCTCTCCTCCTCCCTCCGCCGGCCCGGCCCTCGGCGCCTCCCCACCCGGCCGGCTCAGCTGTCCCTGCGCTGAGCTACTGACGCTCAAGGTTAGCAGGCCTTAACCCCTGCGTCCCCGCGGCCACACCCGCTGGGAGGAGGGGCCAGCCGCAGCCCCCCAGCACTGCCCGCAGCCTTGGCACACACCCTCCCTCCCAGCCTCCCCCTGCTATCCCTGCCAGAAGAGGGGCCTGAGCAGCCCACTCTGCCTCCAAGGCTGCCCTCTGGGGACAGCTGCCAGGCACAGAGGGATGCCAGCGCCCCCCACCCAAGCCTGCAGCTGATCCCACCGCACTCAAAGACCTTCGCCCTCCTCACCAGCCCCAGCGCCCCCCCGAGTGGGACGGCAGATAGAGCTGAGGGGGTCTGGGTGAGGGCGCAGGAAGTAGGCTGCCTGCAGGATGAGAGACAGAGAGCTCCTGGCCTCCAGCCTCAGCGCCCCAGACCTCTGGCTCCTGTCCCCAGCAAGGGGCCAGCCTTTCACAAGACCTTCAAGGGCCGCCCACCTACCGGGCACGATCTTCATCGGGGACAGTGGCAGAAGCCCACAGGGCAGACAGAGCGGGCCAGGGGTGTGGGAGGTCACGGGCAGAGGAGGCACAGGCCACGGCAGCAGCGTCGGGTGGGAGGAGGGCACGGCTGTGCTGCTGTGAGCAGCAGCGCGTGGGGGAGGGGCGCGGTGGGCAGGGGCCCAGGGGATATAAATATCCAAGGAGGGCGCAAGAGGACCGTCACCACCCAGACATAGAAAATGACGCACGGCGCGAGGGCACCCAGGCCCTGCTGCAGTCAGGTCTGGCTGGGCGGTGCCACCTGACACCTCCGTCCCCCAGCTCCCGCAGGGGTTCCCATGGAACAGGGCATGAGGGGTAGGGGCTGCCCGTTCTCCCAGAGGGCCCTGCGCAGGTCACTCAAGGCAGCACCTGGCCCCACCGGTGGCCGGGACAGCTGCCCCAAGGTCACGCACAGGCCTGGGACCCAGGCAGCCTGAAATTAGGGCTCTAGCCACCCAGGCAAGTACCTGCCCCACAGCACAGGGGGTGCCTCCAGCCTCAGGCCTCTCTTGGAGTCCTGGGGGATCTGGGATGGGGTCACCCCTCCTGGGCCTGGCTCCACTCAGGAGCCCCGAAGCCCTGCTCTGTGGAAGGCCTGGGTCAGAGGGTTCGGCCACAGGCAGGCCCATAGCATACATATCCTGTAGCGCGGCCGGGGAAATAGGACGTGGGGCGCACACAGTTGCGCTCCTCTCACCCAGGACCCTTGTCTGCTGGGTGCACCCCTCAGGCCCAGCAGAATGCACGTTAACAGTTCCATGGCTCCTGGCACCACATGTAACCCTAAGCAAACCCCGTGAAGTCCTGTACCACGAATGCGTCATACAGACGAGGAGCCCGAGGCGCCACCCACCGTCCCACACACAGCCATCTGAGCCAGGTGGCCTCCAGTGCAGTCACCTCAGCCCGCAACAAGGCACAGTGAACCAGCCTGGCCCTGGCCACTGGGCAGGGCACCCTGCTCCACGCTGGGGAGCTCAGGGACCAGAGGGCTGGGGCCGGGTGGGTGAGCCCACCCTAGCCTCCTGCTCTCCAGCCCCACACTTCAAAACGTGCCGCTGAGGGAAATGCCTGCAGGGGCCGCTCTGGGTGGCCAAGGGTTGGCCCAGGCAGCCCTGAGGGTCAGGGACACCTGAGAGGGACACCCGCACAATCCTGGGTTCCTTCTGAATTTTGAGCTAGACACCCAAAGGCACGCCAGAGAGGGCCCAACTCCCAGCTGAGTCCAGGACCGCATCCGGCCAGCAGTGGGCAGGGGCTGGCAGGCCGGACGTTTCAGCCCATTCCCTGGCACAGGCCAAGGAAGACTCCGAGGAGCCTGTGACTCAACAGCCTGGGTGAGAACCAGCTCCTGGGGGCAGGAGTGCCCCAGGCTGGCAGGGGGCAGTTCCTCTACCACTCCACTGAGCCAGGACAGGGCCCCTGGTCTGGGACACATCATACATGCCCCTGGGGCAGCTCCGAGAGGGGGCCGTGCCTATCCCTGCATCCCCGATTCTGGCGTCTCCGAACTGTGGGCAGCGGGAAGACAGGTCTGCCAGGAGCAGCCCGGGCCCCCTCGTGGCCCTGCACAGCCAAGGCCTTGGTCCCTGGCTCCCCGCCTCCGCCTCCCACAGCCCCCAGCTCTGCCTGCCCTACCTTGGCCTAGCTGAATCAGCTCCTCCATGCTGTACCTGTCCATGGCCGCTGCACAGGCCAGGCTGCTCCGGGAGCCGGCAGGGAGGAAGGCCGGGCAGGAAGGAGGGAAGGGGTGGGAGGCGGAGGGAGGGCCAGGCCCACCGGTGCCCTGGGAACAGCGGCTCCTCCTCACAGCCACCCCTTAATCAGTTCCCTAACCCGTGAGCCCAGCAGACGGACGGGTCAGACCAGCCCAGCAGACCCGCCTGGGGCTGCAGGGGGCGCCTGCCTGCAATCCCAGAGAGCCCTCCGGCCCCAGCCCATGGGTCTTCCCTACTGTGCCCGCCCCGCCCAGCAGACCCCACCCTGCAGCCTCCCCTTCCTGCAGGCCCCACCAGCCCAGCCTTGCCACCCCACCCACACTCCCACCCACATTCCAGGCATCCACGTGCCGAGCGGCAATTTGTGAGCCACGTGGGAGCAGAACTCCAACTGTCCACCCCACCCCACTCATTGAGACCCACATTCCTTAGCCCCAAAGGTGGTCCCTTCCTCCACCTGAGTCCTCCCAGGCATCGTGTCCGGGGGCGACTGTGACACCTCCTGCCTCCCCTCTCCACACCTCTACCTAGCTGCTTGCGGACCAATGAAGTACAAATCAAATCCCGCCATAACTCCACTTAGAAACCTGCCTGCGATCTGCACAAATCCCACAAACAGGTGACTCAGCCAAGCCAGTGATGCCTACGGAGAGCTGGCCAGGCCACAGTCCGCCTCCACCCAGGACACCATGCGGCCGTGAAGAAGGGCAAGGCAGCCAGGCCACCTCCAGGAGCCCTCCCTGACGCAGGCTACAGAGGGTCAAGTGGAGAGGTCAAGGCACAGGCGTGCATCCTCCATGGGGAGGGGAAGTGGTGTCGGCCATGCCGGCCCCTGCTCGTCCCTGTGGGAAGCAGCTCCAGGTGCTGTGGGTGGACAGCGCTCAGCTGGCGTCTCCGCCACACAATCCTGGGTTCCTTCTGAATTTTGAGCTAGGCAAAGCATCACTATTTGAAATGTAAATTATGGCTGGGCACCGTAGCTGTAATCCACACTCTGGGGGGCCAAGGCTGATGGATCACCTGAGGTCAGGAGTTCGAGACCAGCCTAACAACATGGAGAAACCCTATCTCTAATAAAAAACACAAAATGAGCCAGGCATAGTAGGACATGCCTATAATCCCAGCTACTCAGGAGGCTAAGGCAGGAGAATTGCTTGAACCCAGGAGGCGGAGTTTGCAGTGAGTCTTGTCTCAAGACTGTGCCATTGCACTCCAGCCTGGGCAACAGAGCAGGACTCCATCTCAAAAAAATAAAATCAAATAAAACTGAAATGTAAATGAAACTCACATATAAAACCTGCTCCAACAGCTTCCCACCACACCGAGCAACCAAAACTCCCTGCCACAGGCCCAGGGCCTTCCCATGAGTCCTCTCCCTCTGGCCATCCCGCCTCCCTCTGTCCCTCTCCCTGGGCTGCTCCTGGCAGGGCAGGCACCTCCTGAGAGAGCCCTCCCTGACTGCTTCTGAAGCCACCTCCCTGTCACTGTCTCCTCACCCAGTTCACCCCACATATCTGGGCCCCCCTGGGGCAGGGGCTCCGTCTGGGTATGGCCCTGGCCTGTGCATGGCTAGACAAGCAGATGGACGGATGGCTTCCCACACAGATGTGCCGCTAGCAGGGACATCTAGCAGGGTCAGCTGGCCCACGAGCTCTGACCCTGCCCTTTTGCCAACTGCGGAGGGGTTGTGCAGTGGGGAAGGGAAGGGCAGGGCAGCTCACTGCCTGGTCACTTTCAAACTCAGAGAAGTCCATGGTCTCGGTATCGTCAGAACTGCTCCGGCCTGTATGCAGGGGCACGATGACCGCTGCCCCTGCCCGAGGCCCAGCGCTGGCTGTCTGCCACACCCCGCATCTGAGCCCCTCCTTCCCCTAGCTTCCCATCCCGAAGCTCAGCCTGTGAAGTCGAGGGGAGCGAGGGGTCTGAGCCTGCTGGCCTGACTCATCCCGGAGCTGCAGCTCGCTTCCTGTTGGAAACTCTGAGCTGCCGCTGGTGGCTGTGGCTTCGGGGGGACTGAGTCACCTCCATCGGGGAGGGGTGCCCTCCGCTCTGCCCGCTATGGCCACACCCAGCCCCCCCACCCTTAGCCTTGCCGCCAGCTGCTCGCCAAGCCAGCCCAGCCCAGCCATGGACAAGGAAGGAGAAAAAATGAGGGGAAGGGCTGTCAGTCACCACACCCAGGAGTTGAGCACAAGGAGGCTGTGCTGCCACATGGCCAGAGGTGGGTGGGCAGCAGTGTTGGGGGGAGGGGGAGAAGCCAGCAGGAAGGCCACATGGGCTGGGGCCTGGACTACACACCTGGCCAAGCGGTCTTTGTCTCACGCCTCCTCCGGGAGACATGTCGCCCATTTAGAGGACGTGGAGAGGCCACAAGACCGACCTGCCCAAGGCTGGGGAGAGAGCCAGGAGGGGAGGCCAGCCTCCACCCCACAGCCTCATGGACCCTCCCAAATGGGCTCAAGGCAAGCCCCTAACAAGTCCAACTCACCCCAGCCTGACCAGCACCAGGGTTCTGCCCAGCACCCGTCGAGGGCAACTGTGCCCCAACCTTGGGCCTCCCCTGGCCTCCCCCACACCTCTGGCAAACTCCTGCCCACCCCAAGAGCCCCAACCCAGGCCCCCTCTTCAGCTGGAGACAGCAAGCTGCTCCCCAAGTGCCAGCCCCAAAGAGGGAGGTGGGGCCAGGCAGGCCTTCTGCTGGGGGCCAGGGCCCTCCTGAGCTGGCACGGCGCTGAGGGCGGCGTGCTCCAGTGTGTGTGTAAGCTTCAGGCTGCACGGGACACATCTGCCCACCTGGGTCCTGCTGGCACAGGTGCTTGGGGCCAGAGGGAGGCCACAGAGAAGGTACAGAGCAAGGGGTCTCTGGAAGCCTCTGGGATGACAGGACCTGTCTTGTCCTGCGGGACCTGGTTCGTATCAGAAAGGGCCTATCTAGGCCCCGGGTTAGGCCAGCACATGCCACCCCACAGCCTGGCCTCTGCCCTGCCGGAGGAGCTGCCTGCCTGGACCCTGTGCTTCTCCCCCTCCTGCCCAGGGCCATCCCCAGCCACCACCAAGCCCAAGCTGGCCAAGCACTGTGACTGGTCACACTAGGCGCTCTGTGCAACAGCAACCTGACCATCAACCACTGTGGCAGGGGAGCCAGCCAGGCCACGTGCTGGAGGATGACCACCCGCGACCGGCGCCAGCACCTCCTCAAACACCCCATCTCAGTGCGGAAGGGGCCTCCAGGCAGACAGGTCACTGGGACAGGGGAGGAGGCGCAGGGGGCGAAGGCAAGGGCAGTGCTGGAGAGAAGGCAGGGGCGCCCCAGGGTGTGCCTGGGGAGGCGCTCGCATCAGCCACAGGCTCCTCCTTGGTCTAGACACCCCAAGGTCCCCAGCCGAGGAGGAGGAGCCCCGTGGCTCCACAGGCAAGCGCACCCCACAACCCTCGGGCAGGGGGGCCACCTGCTGGTGTGAGCGACACTCCACACGCCAGCTGACCACTACGACCCAGGCCCAGGTCCGAAGGAACGACAACCAGACCCCCACTTTCCACCCCTCATGACCTAGGGTCAGGGTGCAGCTGACCTGTGGCTGGAGCAGGGGCAGGCTCCGGGCTGGGCCTGGCCAGGGTCCCCAGGGTGGTGGCAGGCACCACAGGGGTCTCAGGTGACACCTCCTCAGGCTCCTTCCGGCGGTAGACCCGCTGCTCCTCCACAGGCAGGGGCCCCCGTTTGGGTGGGGAGCTCAGGGGACCCTGCACAGCCTGCACCTGTGGGGTGCGGCGTGCGGGCATCACCATGGCGACGGGGCGGCGCACACGTTGCAGAGAGGCGGGCACGATCTCCGGCGGCAGGTGCAGGTATTGGCGGAGGTGGGCGATGCCTTCATTGGTGAGGTACCAGTAAAAGTGGCGCCAGGCAAAGGTCTCTCGGACCAGGCCCCGTGCCCGCAAGGATGCCATGGCACGCATGACCTGCAGGTTGGTGACACCGGGCACATGGGGGTGCAGGCTGTGGGGCCGCCGGTCCTTCTTGGCCACCATCACGCCCTCGCGGAAGAGCACCTCATAGATGGCCCGCAGCTGTTCCCGTGGCATAAGCATGCCGGCCACCATGGCTGCTGGAGCCGGGAGGGCAGCGCAGGGGCGAAGGCAGAGGGCAGGACACCTCGAGAAGGCCGCACGAGGCTCCCGCACTACTGGGGGGTGCAACGACGGGCAGCGGCAGGCAGGCAGGCAGGCTGGGGCACTGAGCCGAGGGCGCAGACTCCCGGCTGCGCGGCTCCTGGGGCTCTGTGCAATCCCTGCCGGCACTGCCGCTGCCCGCCCTCCTCCAGGACTCCGGGCCAGCCCCCTCTGACTCAGCAGCTCGGGCGGCCCCTCCCACCCACAGCCAAGGGGCCCTTGCAGAGTGGGGGGCACTCAAGAGGCAGCCACCTCCACAGCTGCCCCTTCCCCCACCAGGCCCCAGGGCTCCAACGTCAGAAATGACATCAGGTTCCAAACACATCCTTCAAAGTCCCTAAGACTGTGCTGGGGCGAGCGGGGGCGGATATAGTCCGAGTCTAAAGAGAGTGGCAGAGCAGGAAGCGGGGCTGAGGAGGGTCCTCGGCAGGGGTGTGGGCTCTGGCTTCACGAGGATCTGAAGGGGGGTGCGGGGCTGCCAGGCCTGGAGGGATGAGAGGCTTGAGCTGGGGGGACTAGGGCCTGGGGAAGAAGCTGGGGTCTTGGGGGCGGAAGTCCAAGGGGGGTGACCAGGGACAGCTGCCAGAGCACATGGGTGGGCAGGCTGCAGGCACCGTTGCTGCTGTCCATCAGGCAGGCAAACCCACAGAGCCCCCACCTCCACACACCAGGCTTAGAGGCGGTGGCCACCCAAGTTAACACTTCCCATTCCAGGCCAGATTAGGGGTGGCCACTCCAAGCCCACAGCCCTCTGAGCAGGGCACCAGCTAGAGGGCCCTGAGAGGCGCCTCTGTCCACCCCCACCCCCAACCCAGCTGTCGGAGGCCAGAGAATCCTAGCTGCCACAGGGAATCAGAGTCACCAAGTCCTTACTGCCCACCGACGCCCACCCTGGGCAGCCCAAATGCCCGTCTGTGGGCCAGATGGATGCCTGCAGGGTAGAAGAATGCCATGCCAGGAGACGGCCAGGGCCCAAGGGAAGGGAAGAGGAAACAGCCTTGTGAGGCCCTGCAGGCCTGGCCCAGCCACACCCAACATCACACCACCCCCCTCCCCCGCCGCCCCCACTGAGGGTCCAGGCATGGGAACCCCACCCAACATTCCCACTGTCCCACGTTGTGCTCCAGGGACCCCCACCTGGATCCCTGCTCGACCCAAGCTGACACACCCCTTCCCACCAAGCACAGCAAACCCGGGAACTGATTATAAATAGGGCAGGGGGGGAGGCGGGGATCCCGAGGTGGGAGGCGCCGGCCAGCAGCGGGCAGGCGGCCAACAAGCTTGTGG
The DNA here is from genome assembly GCA_963574635.1 of Cheracebus regulus. Taxonomy (NCBI): domain Eukaryota; kingdom Metazoa; phylum Chordata; class Mammalia; order Primates; family Pitheciidae; genus Cheracebus; species Cheracebus regulus. The sequence continues at coordinate 29,716 of CAUYQU010068141.1, forward strand.
GGGCGGGTTTATGGGGCCGTCGCCATGGCGCCATGGTGCAGGCTCCAAACACAGACACACACACACACGCACACACACGCACACGCACATGCACGCACACGCACGCCTGCGCGCACAGAAGTGTGGTGGCGGGGAAATTCTGAAAGCACGGCCACTGTGCCCACAGCCCTCCGGCAGGGCCACCTGCTACCGCACGGCTCTCCCTTCCTCTGAAGGCAAACCCAGCCAGGAAGAGGCCAGCCTCAGGAGGCGAGGCTCAAGGAAGACGTGGGGACCAAAGCGGCCACGCCCCTTGGCCCACCAGCACCTGCGGACCCTCCACCCACCAGGGCTGTGGTTTTGGGAACAATGCCAGCTGGGTCCAAGCCTGCCCAGCCCTGTGCCCACAGAGGTCCCTCCCCTTGGTGTGTCCCTCAGCGCCCCCCACACGCTGACCTCCTGCACTCCCACATCTTCCTAGCCAGATTCCCCAACTTAATCCCCCCAGTCTGCAAGCGCCCTGCCAAACAAATGTGGGCATCACCCATGATACCCACACTGTCCCAAAATGATCCTGAGGCACACCCAAGGAAGGTCCCTTAAGCATGTGGACTTAGGGTCTCCTACACAGCCCTGCAGGGGTGCTCAGCCTGAACCCCGCGGGGCCGCCAGCCCACCCAGCCGCGCCTCCCCCGAGCCGGCTCAGGGCGGGAGAGGGCGGTCGCTTCCTCCAGCGGGGCGGGGGGCGGGGCTCGGTGGAATCTCCTCCCTGCCACCAGCCAGGGGCCTGCAGGCGGGAAAGGAGGCCGCCGGGAGGAGCCCGGAGCAGAATGTTCCCGGCCCACCCTGCCAGCTCCGCACACGCCCCCCCTGCGGCATGCGCCACCCCCACCCCGCCTGGCAACACACACCTCCTGCGGCACACGACCGCCGTGAAGCCCACACACCCCTGCGCCAGGGTCCAGGCGTCCCCCCAGACCCCGGGGTGGAAGCTACTGCCCCCCGCCCCCACCCTGTGGGAACCGAAGCGGGAGCTGATTCAGCACTGGGAGGGCCAGGGTGTGCGACTGGGCGCCCCCCTCCCCCCCACTCCAGGCCCCTGCGGGTTTCCAGAGCAACCAGTCAGAGCTCCTGGGCAGCCCCCAGCTCCCCCAGCCCACCCCACCCCAAGACAAAGAGCCGCAGTGTGGACTTGCCCGGAGCCCGCCCGCCAGGCGCCGCTGCACAGTGGTCCCCATAGCACTACCCTGCCCCTTGGACGCCAGGCTGCGGGCGGCAAACTCCGGCGGGGAGGAAGGGGCCGACCCCGCCGTGAAGGCTGAGCTCCCACCCAGTCCCGTCCCCGCCCCGCCGCCGCCGCTGCAGCTACCCCGCCCCCGGCGCTCCTGCAGGGCTGCGGAGCCGCGGGAGCCAGCCCCGGAGGACCCCGAGCAGGTGGAGGAGCCCGGAGACGGGCGAGTCTGGGGGCAAGTCTGCGGCTCAGGGACCCGCAGCGTTGCCCCGGGGATGGCAGACCCTGCCCGCCACCCTGCGTGCGCTGCACGCGGCCAGAGGTCACTGTGTGGTCCGCGCCCCACCCCGGCTCCGGCCCGGCCCTGGGACCGCACCTTTGAGGGAGCTGATCTCGTGCTGGATGGCTCGCGAGGGGTCCATGCCTGCGCCGGGGCTGAGGGTGGCAGTGCCACCGCCAAGCAGAGTCCAGCCCCGCACCGCACTGCCCAGGCCAGCGCCGCAGCCGGGGGAGGAGCCCGGAGGTCCGGGGGCAGGGCCTGCTGGCCAGGGGCGGGGCTTCAGCTGATCAATGAGCCGGACAGGGCCGCCCCGGGCGCATGCTCCGGGCCACACCGGCACCCCTCCCTCCCAGCCCCCTGTTCTGGGGCATGAGACCCCGTTAACCCCAGCCAGACTGCTAGGTCACCAGGCGGGATCCAGGAGCGCTGGGACGGCCCACCCCACAGATCCACAGCCCCCGGCCCACCCCACAGCACCCCGGCGTCTGCTGCCACAAGCCCTGCTCAGAATGTCCTGTGGGACACAGGTTCGAGGGCCTCCAAGCCGCCACCCATGCCTTGCAGGAGACACTCACCCACCAGGATCTCCCAGTGACCTCCTCAGCCGGCCCAACTCCAGGGCCTGGACTGGCAGGCTGCTGAGATCAAGCCCACAGGACCCTGCATGGCCACCTCCCACCTGTCCGGCCCCAGCAGTGTGTCCCTTCCTGGGGTGGTCTCCCCTCCACGCAGCCCTGGGCCAAGCACCTTCTACACTGGCCCCCAAGATGACAGGTCCAACCTGCACCCTGGCCGCTGCCTCTCCCAGCCAGCCTCAGGATGCCCCACAGGCAGCCCCACAGGTCCTGCTGGCTGCACCCCCCAGTATGCCCACTCGCCAGCATCTCCACTGTCACCAGGATGATACTGCGGCTCCATCCCACCCCCACTCCCCCCACTACCACCAGGGACCCTCTGCAGCTGCTCTGATCCAACCACCCCTATGGCTAATAGGGTCAGCCTCCTCAGCCCGCAGGAGTACTGTGTGTCACTGCCCACCCCTGGGGGAGCAGGTTGCACTGGCAGGGTGAGGTCACTCACTGCAACACAGGAAGTCACGGAGGAATGCCTGGGCCCTGCCCACACCACAGGCACCCCTTCAACACTGACCCCGGAGTTTGCCCCACACCAGTCCATCGTGCTGGACAGTGCAGGGCAGGATGGCCTCCACAAGATGTGACCAGCCTGCCTCAGTGTCCAGCCAGGCCCTTCCTCTCCCTTCACCCACAAGCCCCTCCCTTCCTACAAACAGACTCACTGTGCACCAGCTTGGGCCTGGCGTGGAGGACGTGACCATGGCCCAGGAGCGAGGCTGGCAGCTCCCACAGGTACAAGCTAACAGGCAAAGAGCCAGGAGCCAGCTCCACCTGTGCTGCAGAGCCAGCAGTTCTGGGGTCTCCGCCCGTCCCTGCCTTCCCTGGGACTCAGCCAGTCAGGGTGTGGGGAGTCTCAGGAAAGACCAGTTGGCAAACTTAGGGAAAATGGTGAAGTGAAGAATTAAAACACAATTCCAGGCCAAGCATGGGGGCTCATACCTGGAATCTCAGCACTTTGGGAGACCGAGGCAGGTGGATCGCTTGAGGTTAGGAGTTTGAGACCAGCCTGGCCAATAAGACAAAACCCCATCTCTACTAAAAATACAAAAATTAGCCCATCATGGTGGTGCACACCTGTAGTCTCAGCTACTCGGGAGGCTGAGGCACAAGAATCACTCGAACCCAGGAGGCGGAGGTTGCAGTGAGCCGAAACTGCACCACTGCTAAATTCCTAGGTATGTTTTACCAAGCTGTATCTGGATAAACCTAAATTTGGCCTGCAAGTGAATAGTACTTCGTTATTAAACCTCAAGTGAAACTGGCAGATAGTTATAAATAGATCTAAAAAGTCTATACATTTTTAAAAATTGCTGGTTTTTGGTTTTGTTTTGCTTTGTTTTTTGAGACAACGTCTCACTCTGTCACCCAGGCTGGAATGCAGTGGCTCAATCACAGCTCATGGCAGCCTCAGCCTCCGGGGTTCAAGCAATGCTCAGTTTTCTGAGTAGTTGGGACTATAGGCGTGCACCACCACTCCCAGCCAATTTTTTACTTTTTTATACAGACGGTCTGTCTCTGTGTTGCCCAGGCTGGTCTCAAACTCCCGGGCTCAAGCCATCCTCCCACCTCCTAGTGCTGGGATTACAGGTGTGAGCCACCCTGCCTGGTCTGGATCCATTTTTTAAATTTAATGCATAAAAACTTTCCTCAGCCTAGGGAGTTTTGTTTGTTTTGTTTTGTTTCGTCTCGTTTTACTGAGGCAGAGTCTCGCTCTGTTGACCAGGCTGGAGTGCAGTGGCGTGATCTTGGCTCACTGCAACATCTGCCTCCTGGGTTCAGGCAATTCTCTGCCTCGGCCTCCTGAGTAGCAGGGACTACAGCTGCACGCCACCACGCCTGGCTCATTTTTGTATTTTCAGTCAAGACGGGGTTTTGCAATGTTGGTCAGGCTGATCTTGAACTCCTGACCTCAGGTGATCCAGCTGTCTTGGCTTCCCAAAGTGCTGAGATCACAGGCCTGAGCCGAAGGGCCCAGTCAGGGAGATTTTCTTTTAAAGATTAAAATGCATAAAATTGAACATTATAAGGTTGGCCAGGTGTGGTAGCTCAGCACTTTCAGAGGCTGACACAGGAGGATCACTTGAGCCCAGGAGTTCAGGACCAGTCTGGGCACCATAGCGAGACACTGTCTCTGCAGAAACTAAAAACGAGCCTGACATGGTGGCCTGTGCGCCTGTGGTCCCAGCTCTTTGGGTTGCTGAGGTAAGAGGACAGCTTGAGTCCGTCCACCCCACGATTGCACCCCTGCACTCCTGTCTGGGAAACAGCAAGACTGACTCAAAAACAAAAAAATAGGATCATAGTTTTAAGCTAACAAGAAAGTGAGGGCACACAGCTGTTCAGAGAAGGAACACACAGGTTTTCATGTAGCGACTCTGCCTTTCATGTACCCTCAGAAGGTAAGCTGCCCACCTGTGAGTGGCCACCGTGGTCACCCGTGATCACCTGCAGCCAGAGGATTACAGAGAAGCTGCAGCAGCTGCAAGGTCCCGTGAAGGAGGCCCTGAGACTGCCCAGCCCAGCCTGCCTGGAAGTGGCCACAGGGTAAAGCCTTGGAAGCGGAGGCGGCCACGATGACCCTGGGAAAGGCTCCGCCAGCTGCACGTGAGTCAGCTCTGTGGTTTCTTCCCGGCACAGGCTTCCCAGAGGAAGGGACAGCTTTGTGGGGACAGGCTGCAGACAGCCAGCACAGGAAGAGGGGCCACAGGCATCAAAGCCCTGGTGCAGAGAAAAAAGTCCCGGCAACCCCCAAGAATGTGGAGGTGGTTGTAGCCAGGAGGAGGGGCCTGGAGACAGAGCCATAGCCAGGGATTTCAACAGGACAGGCAGGTCCCAGGCTGGCAGTGAAGGGCCTGCGAGCAAGAGATTAAGGCAGCAGGGAGGAAAGGGAGCGGGGTAGAGGAAGCTGGACACCCTGTGGACGCAGCTCTGGAGCGTGGGAAGCAGAGCCCCGGCCACTGCCCAGGAGGTCTCGTTGCTCTGGGCCCCCGAAACCAATTCACGGATCACAAATGAGTCTTGCTGAAGAAGCACGTGGGTCTGTGTGTCCAGGTCTGTGAATGGGAGGACCCCGAGGCTGGAGCCGGGCTCACCAGCACCAGTGCCACCGGAAAACCCTTACCTCTAGCTTCTGCTCTGCTGGTCAAACCCAGCACAGCTCCCATGCCCAGCTGGGCTGCCATCAGGTCACCTGGTCAGGTCTCACACCCTGGGCAAAGCCAAATCCTCTTGAAGCTTCCTGCAAATCCTCCACTCCACTGGGGACCCCAGAACTGAGGTTGAGCCCAGGCACCACAGATAAGCCCTCCCTCCTTCCCAACCCCTCTGTGTGGGCACAGAGCAGCCCTCTGTTCACCAGTCCCCTGAGGCCTTGGCTGCCCTGGCCACAGGCCCAGGCCAAAGAAGGGGCTCCAACCCTGTCCCCACACCACACCTGCACATGGGATGGGCCCACTCTTGAGGCCCTGCCCCCTACCACCATGCCTGCCCCCAGCTTTGTCTCCAGTCTTCACACCCACCCACCCACCCGGCCCCTAGACTCATGGCAGCCTGCCCTGCTGAGGCTCTCTGGTGGTGGTGGAGCAGGCCAGTGGGCCTTGACCCAGTGATCCCATGGAGAGGCAACCTGTGACAGGCAGACACCTCCACTGGGGCCTCCCACAATAGCCCCAGGGAGACCAGGCCCAGTGGAACCTGCCATAGATTCATCCCACACACACCCAGCCCTCAGGACGCACAGCGCCCTGCTCTGCTTCCCGCCTCGCCACCTCCCCCAGCCACCTCACCAGCCCCAGATCTCTGCCCCGCAGCCTTGGCCCAGCGATGGCCCGGCCTCTGCGGGTGCTGTGGGACTGCGGTGGGAGGAGGGTCTCCATGCTCTGGAGGCCGCCCCTGTGCAAAGCAGGGCTCAGGGTGAGCTCAGTCAGGCAGGCCATCCTGCAGGACCTCTGGGGTCTAGGGCCACCACTGCTGGGCTAGATGCCCACCAGGGCTCCGGGGGGTCCCAGTAAGGGCCCAGGAGGCACAGGGGGACCTCTCCAAGCCACATCCATCTCCTCTCTCCCCTGCAACCCCGGTACAAGAGTATCTCAGTACCAGGGGTCTGTTGGAGACCAATTTGGGGGGAAGGTCCTGGGTCCCACCCACATGACCCATCCATCAGGGGGCCCATCGTTCCAAAATCTCTCTCACACCTGTCCTGTGCCCACTGTCTCCACCACACCCTGGCCTGGCCACTACCTTTTCACCTCAAGGACAGGGCAACCTCCTTCATTGCCCCCCACCTCCAAGCACCAGGCACACAGCAGCCAGCACTCTCCGAGCATAGGCTGGTCCCACACAGCCCTGCTGCTGCCCTCCGAGGCCATCCTCACGCAGGCACCTGCTCCTCTGCAGCAGGGTGGCCCCTGCCAGGCGTCTGCAGAGAGGCTTCTTGGCCGGCCGTGGTGGCTCTCCCTCCCTCCCTCTCAGGTCTGCAACGCCAAGACGCCTGTGGGCCACTAGGCAGCTGCCTCACCCCAGCACCAGACACAAAGGTGTCACCACAGGAAACAGGGAGCAAGAGAAGAAACGAATTCCTGGAGTTCAAGGATGATGTACTTCCGAAAACCCTGTTAATATCGCTGACTTCACCAGTAGATTAAAAGAGAAAACCTGTATCTCCATCTCAACAATTCTGTTAACTCATTTGATGAAAACCAGCAATTGTAAGCAGGGGCGATGAGTACATTGTTAACATGAGAACAAATGCCCCTCGTAGCACAGCATGGCACCCTCCCAGAGCCAGGCGGGGCTGCTGAGGGGAGGGCACATGAGGGCGACTGCGGACGGTGCAGGCGCACGCTCGGTCCAGCGCCAGGACACGGGCAGCGTTTACTCAAGTCAGCACTCTCTTGGCACCTGCAGCAACTCAACACACCACTTACTGGAGCTCAGAAACAGTTCATTGAGAGGCTGGCTTCAAACGCAGTTAGAAGACCCGAGAGATTTCTTTAGGCCAGCAATAACAAGTTAGGAAAATACAGCAGGAAAAAGCCTTCATCAGCACAAAACACTCTGGAATAAGATAACTGTCAATCGGTCAGAGCTGATGCAAGGACTGCCGGGGCTCCAGGACAGCTCCAGGACCAGGCGCAGGTCCGGAATGCAGAGGTCCCAGCTGGCAGATGCCACGCTGACCTACGTGCTGATGTGGCTGCAGTTCCGCTCACCCTCCCACCAGCTCCCAGGAGACTTATGACACAAGTCCCCATCAAGACGGCAAGGCCACGTGGCTTGTCTGGAGCTCCAGCACTGGGTGCTGTGCAGCTGAGAGGAGTCAGCTCACTTGGCACTGCTACAGGGACGGCCCTCAGAGAAAGGACTGCAATACCTAGGTAGCAACTTAGAAACTGTCTAAAAATTGTGTCTGAAACCCGACGTGGTGGCTCACGCCTATAATCCCAGCACTTTGGGAGGCTGAGGCAGCCAGATTACTTGAGCCCAGGAGTTCTAGACCAGACTGGCCAACATGGCAAAACCCATCTCTACTAAAAACACAAAAATTAGCCGGGGTGGTGGCTCACACCTGTAATCCCAGCTACTTGGGAGGCTGTGACACAAGAATCACTTAAACCCAAGAAGTAGAGGCTGCATTGAGCTGAGATCGCACCATTGCACACACCAGCCTGAGTAAGACTCCATCTCAAAAAAAAAAAAACAAAAGAACTTAGGCCAGGTTTGGTGGCTCATACCTGTAATCCCAGCACTGAGGGCGGCTGAGGTGGGTGGGTCCCCCGAGGTCAGGAGAGGGAAGCCAGCCTGGCCAACATGGTGAAACCGTCTCTACTATAAATACCAAAATCAGCCGGGCATGGCGTGTGTGCCTAGAGTCCCAGCTACTCAGGAGGCTGAGGCAGGAGAATCGCTTGAACCTGAGAGGCAGAGGCTGCAGTAGCCGAGACCGCATCACTGCACTCCAGCCTGGGTGACAAGAGCAAGACTCTGTCTCTAGAAAAAAGAAGAACTTATAACAGTTCACATTCTTCCCTTCATTAAACTTTAAAAAAATAAAATAAAAATTGTGTTGGAATAGAAAATATTCACGTGACTCAAGCACTGAGCAAGACACAAGTCTCACTCCCCTCCTCCTCCCTGTCTCGCCACCCACACATGCAGGGTGAAAATCACGTTAGTGGCTTCCCATTTATTTCTCCAGACTTTCTTTATGGAAAATCGAGCAAATACCACGTGATTCTTGGTTTTCTCCCTTTCAACACAAACAGTGAAATCTCCCGGGCACTGTTCTGCCCTGCTTTCCCATCCAGCCCGCAGCTGGAGGCCTCCTGCTCTGCACAGGGACCTCGACTCTGGCCGTGCAGAGCCGCACGTGTGGGGCCAGCCTCTGAGCGCACCAGGCCGGCGCCGTCTTCTGCTTCAACACACACTGCATTTGTGGCTCTGACAGACCCTTTCTCTGGCCTGATTCCCACAGCTTCACCAACAGAACCTAGAAATCCAGATTTTTTTTTATTTTTGCCAATAGGGAAAAAATGGCATATTGGTATAAATAAAGCTTAAATTTTGAAAACCAATTGCCCCAGAAATTCCATTTTTAACACCAGTCATGTTGATGCATGACGACCCAGCTACGGTGCTGTTCACTGCAGCTGTTTCTAATATAAAAAAAAATAATAAGCTCAATGTCCTATGAGGAAGGATTGATCAGTTAAATATGATATGGTTGTCATACAGAGGAATGCTGTATTGTAAATTAACATCACAGAGACACGCCCAAGCTGTATCGGTATCACTAAGCAAAAGAAGTTATATATGTCTAAAATACTTCATAACATTAAATTATGAAATTACAGATAAATTAACACATACTAAAGAACGCTGTGCATGCTTTTTCATTTTTTTATTTTTCTGAGACAGTCTTGCTCTGTAGCCCAGGTTCACTGCGGCCTTGACATTCTACGCTCAAGAGATCCTCCCACCTCAGCCTCCCAAAGTGCTGGGATTACAGGCACGTGCCACCATGCCCAGTGGACACACTGTTTAAAACAATGACTATGGAACATAGGTTCTACATTAACCCAGTCCTGAAGGATGGCTGGGGGTAGGTTCAATGGTGGCCATAAAAATATATGTCCATGTCCCTGGAGCTCATAAACATGGCCTTATTTGGACGCAGGGTCTCTGCAGATCTAATTAAGTAAAGGATCTTGAGATGAGATCATCCTGGTTACCTGGGTGGGCCCTAGATCCAAAAACAAGTGTCCTTAGACAAGGAGAGACAGAGGCAGGGACTGGTGCGACGCAGCCACAAGCCAAGAAGCAGGAAAAACTTCCTGGAAGAGGCGGGCGGCTCGTCCCAATGCCTTCGGGGAAAGCGTGCACCTGCTGATGCCGGCATTTTGACTTCTGGCCTCCAGAGCAGTAAAAGGATCCGTTTCTACTGTTTTAGAGCACTCTGCTTGTGACTCTTGCCTGTGGGAATCACAGGAGTCAATATAGCCGTAAGCAGGCGTGGGGTGCTACTGTGACAAGCATCTGAAAACTTGGATGTGGCTTTGGAACTGGGTAATAAGCAGAGGCTGGGACATCTTGAGGCATGCAAGAAAAGAAAGCCTAGCCTGTCTGACCAGACTGTTGGTGGAAATATGCATATTAAAGGTGCTTCTGGTGAGGCTTTAGAAGGCAGCGAGGAACAAATCATTTGAAAGCAGAGGAAAGGTGCTTCTTACACTGAAACGAAACTTGGCTGAATCGTGTTCACGGTTGCATGCTTAATAGAACTTGCAAGCAATGAACTTGGAAATTTAGTGGAAAAGATTTCCAAGCAAAGTGTGGAAGGTGTGGCTTGGCTGCTTCTTGCTCCTTGTGGTGAAGTACAGGAAGAAAGAGATAAATTGAGGAAGGAACTGTTAAGCAAAAAGGAACCAGCACGGGTGATCTGGGATACGTGCAGCCTATTTAGATTGCAAGCGATAATGTTGGGAGGTTCACTGTTAGGAAAGTGTGTTCTGCAGAGAAAGCCATCTCTGGAGAGATGAGGTGTGTGACTCATGGGTCCATTCACCCATCTCAGCAGAAGCCAGAAATAGAGCCGAGATTATCCAGGGAGGATCCAAGTGAACCCTTCTCTAACGGCCTGGCTCCCTGTGACATACAAGGGAGACCCAGAAGGTTTATGAGAATGTTGCACCAGCAGAAACACTCTCCACCTAGATTGAACGGGACAGAGACAGGATGACATGAAGGAAGGTATTGGGCTTCTGCAAGTCTACAGGCAAGAAACAGGATGACAGACCCAGGCAGCTACAAACATGTGCTACCCTTTGAGCAAAAGGAAGAATGACTCCAGGGTCAGAGCCTCAGGCCTAGAGGCAGAAGCCAGCAGAGCTGCAGGCACAGAGGGAGGAGCATGAGCCACAGAAGGGCCTTCCCAGGCCTTGAAGCCTCACGGAACTCACTCTGCTGGATCTCAGACTCGCCTGGGACTGGCAACCCCTTTATTCCTTTCTATTTCTCTCTTTGGGAATAGTGATGTCTAATCTGTGCCTCACCCAACATTGCAGTTTGGAGGCATAAAACTTGCTTCCTAGTTTTACAATTAAAAAGATGGAGAAAAATTGTGCCCCTTCTGGACCCTACCCAGAGCCTCACCAATGCCTGATTTAGACACAGCTTCAGTGATCAGATTCAGGACTTCTGAGCTGATTAAATGTTGATGCTCCTGTTTTTTAAGATAGGGCCTCGTTCTGTCACCTGGGTTCAGCCTCCAGCGTTAAGTAATCCTCCTGCTCTACCTCCTGAGCAGCTGGGACTACAAGGCAGGTGCTACCACACCCGGCTAATTTTTCTTTCTTTATTTTTTGAGACGGAGTCTTGCTTTGTCACCCAGGCTGGAGTGCAGTGGCACAATCTTGGCTCACTGCAATCTCTACCTCCTGGGTTCAAACAAGTCTCATGCCTCACACACCTGAGTAGCTGGGATTATAGGTGTGCACCACCACGCCTGGCTGATTTTTGTGTTTTTAGTAGAGACAAGGTTTTGCCACGTTGGCCAGGCCGGTCTCTTGATCTCAAGTGATCTACCCACCTGGGTCACCCGAAGTACTGGGGTTACAGGCGTGAGCCACTGTGCCTGGCTGAGCTGATGGAATTTTAGACTTAGAGTTGAGGGTACAATAGGTTGAGACTTTGGGGCATGTTGGGATAAAAAACATTTATTTTGGAAGTGGGGCAGATATAAATTTTGAGGGGCCAGAGGACAGACTGTAGTGGGTCCCCAAAAGATACGCCTGTGAACAATTCTCTGGAACCCATAAATGGTATCTTATTTGGAAAAAGGATCTTTGCAGGTGTAATTAAGACAAGGATCTTGAGATCGTCCTAGATGACCCAGTGGGGAAGCCTACAGCCAGTGCCAGGTGTATGACAAGAGATGAAGAGAAGCCACAGGAGAGAGGGCCACATGAGGACGGATGCCAATGCTGGAGCAGTGCGGCCACGAGCCCAGCCACGCCGATGGCCACGGGAGCTGCAGAGGCCAGGAAGAGCCTGTCCTGGAGCCTCCGAGGGAGCATGGTCCTGTCAGCCTCCTGAATTTGGACGTCTGGCCTCCAGAACCATGAGAGAATACATTCCTGTTGTTTTAGGCTTGTGGGTACACGTGACAGTGGCCACAGGAACTTCAAACAGGGCACATTCTTTGGGGGTATTTGTATTCTGCAAGCGACCATGCATTCCTGTGGCCGTCATGACAGTGGCATCCAGCTGTGTCTCTTAGGCCTATCGTGTGCCTGTTCTGTTAGCTTCCCAGGTAGCCACTCGTTTAGCAAGAGAGAAGAGAGAGATGCACTTTCGAAAGGTCAAAAGACACATTCATTTGAAAAAACAAAAGAGCAGAATAAACATCATAAAAACCACACCCGAGAAAGCAGACACTTCCCACTCGATCTTAGGCAAAAGACGGAGAAGCGACACTGAAGACACCTCTTCTGTTAGACTGCAGACCCCCACTTCCAGTCCTGCCCAGCCCTGCCCCCGCCCCGCCCGCCCTGGTGTGCCCCTATGGATGGCCTTCCCTACCCTCACCGTCCCACTTGGCCCCAGCCCACCTGACACACCAGTCTGCCCAAGAGCACCCGGACTCAGACCAGCCGCCCTGATGCCGTCCTGGGGCCTTCCTTTCCTACAGTACTGGCCCTGGGTCTGCCCCTACTCCTGGAGCCACACGGGGACACAAGGTGACCCCCATCCCATTCCTGGTCCTGGATCCTCTTTGCTTCCAGGAATTAGCAGCAGCAGTCCCTGTCAAGAGCTGACCACCAGCTGGGAGGAGTCTTCTGCAGCCAACCAGGACCCAAACTCCCAAAGAGCGGAGGAAGAGAGGGAGGCGAGCAGGCCCTGCGGCCAATGTCCCAAGTCCTACAGGGTCCTGTCTTCCCAGCTGGCACTCTCCTTCCACCATCTGGACTGCAGTTCTCAACTGCCCTTCCGCCTGGTCTGCCGTCATGCCAGGACACCGCCCCTACAGATGACCCGACCCATGCCCCATTTTGGGTCCCTGACCTCTCCCAGCCCCACAGCTCCCTGCCCACTGTGGGTACGTGGGCATCACCCATCCAATCCGACCACACACCACGCAGTCGCACTGAGGTCCCTAACACTCGCTCATCACCTGGTCCCAGGACCATCCAGGCCTCGCCCTGCTCCCAACGAGGCTCTGCTTTGTCACGCCCCCTCCTTCCCCGGGCCACCAGGCCCCCTCGCCGTGACCGCTGCACAGCTCCCACTGCCCTGCCTCCTGGCTGCCTCTTCTCATAGGCCCCTAAGCCCTGGAGGACCCGAGACTCGGAGCTCTGGCCTAAGGCCTGCCCTAGTGATGGCCGCGAAGCACCGCCTCCCAGCCTGGCATTTCCTGCACCTCAGTGTCTGCACATGCATTCCTATCTCACAGGCATCTCTGATTTTACGCACCCAAGGCTAAGCTCCGACTCTTCCGCCCTCTCTGTCGCAGGCGAATCCTCTGCACCCCAGGCTGCTCTCCACCTCCACTGCCACCACAGGGTCTCCTCAGCGGGCACCGGGCCAGGATCTTGCAGGGGTCCAGCCAGCTCCAGGCCTACCTACCTCTCCCACCCAATGCATGTTTCAAGCCACACTTGCCACAGGACAGGGCGGGGCTCAGCTCAGGGGTACAGAGGTTCAGCGACACACAGCCCCTGCGTCAGGAAGCTGGATGGGCAGAAGGGGAGATGTTTACAATCATCCCTGTTACCCAACAGCCCACAGCCAGACCCTATGAGCGAAACACCAAGCGTGACACTGAGCTTCCTTGAACATCTCTGCCTCAGCCCCAAGCAAATTCCACAAAGATTAACAATGGAGATGTTTTTTAAAAATGCACCAGTGTTGGAAGCAACTCTCAGCAGATGTTTTTATAAAAGAAGGCCATTTTAAGCATAGCATAAAATCTAGAAATCATAAAAGACTGGTGAATGTTAAAAATTGATATAGTTGGCCGGGCAAGGTGGCTCACACCTGTAATCCCAAATTTTGCGAGGCCAAGGCAGGTGGATCATCTGAGGTCAGGAGTTCAGGACCAACCTGGGCAACAAAGTGAAATCCCATCTCTACTAAAATTACAAAAATTAGCTGGGCGTAGTGGAAGGCGCCTGTAATCCCAGCTACTCGGGAGGCTGCGGCAGGAGAACTGCCTGAACCGGGGAAATGGAGGTTGCAGTGAGCCGAGATTGTGCCACTGCCCTCCAGCCTGGCGACAGAGCGAGACTCCATCTCAAGAAAAAAAAATTGATACAGCTAAAGACACTATAGACAGAATTAAATCAAAACTGATGCGTGGTGTGAGATCCACCCATGGTGTGACCAGCTACTGGGGACACAGGGGGACCTTTCAAAGAGCTGGAAAGTTCTGTTCCGTGAGCTGGTGCTGGTCACGGGCAAATTCAAAATTTAAGCTGAATACAAGCGTATCAGCAGGGGATGGGTTCTAGACTCCCCATGGACACCAAAATCCACAGATGCTGAAGTCCCTGATATAAAAACATGTGGTAGCCAGGCACGGCGGCGGCTCACACCTGCCATCCCAGCAATTTGGGAGGCCAAGGCAGGAGGATCCCTTGAGCCTAGGAGGTTATATATATATATTTTTTTAAGAGATGGGGGTCTCACTACGTTGCCCAGGCTGGTCTCAAACTCCTCTGCTCACATGAGCAGCCCTGAAAGCATTATGGCAAGTCAAAGAAGCCAGATACAAGGCCATATGCCATCTACATCTGAACATCAGAGTTTCAGACCAGCCTGGCCAACAACACTTCTGAATAGGCAATTCACAAAAGAAAAGCTGCAAATGGTCAACAACTCTAGGAAATGATGCTCACCTTAATTAACAATCAAAGAATTCAGGCCAGGGGCGGCTCAAGCCTGTAATCCCAGCACTGCGGGAGGCTGAGGCTGGGCGGCTCACTTAATGTCAGGTTCAAGACCAGCCTGGCCAACATAGGGAAACCCCATCTCTACTGAAAATACAAAGATTAGCTGGGCATGGTGGCACACACCTGTAATCCCAGCTACTTGGGAGATTGAACCCGGGAGGGGGTTGTTGCATTGAGCCGCGGTAACACAACTGCACTCCAGCCTGGGGGTCGGAGCCAGACTCTGTCTAAAAAAAAAAAAAAAAAACCACTGGTGTAAAGCTGCATGACTTGGGTTAGACAATGGCTTTGTAAATAAGACACCAAAAGCACAGGCAACCAAGGAAAAAGATAGATAAATGGAGTCATAATAATTAATGTACGTGCTTTGAAGGACGCCACCGGCCAGGCGCAGCGCTTCACTCCTGTAATCCCGGCACTGAAGGAGGCTGAGGGCAGGAGATTGAGACCAGCCTGGCCAACATGGTGAAACCCCATCGCTATTAAAAATGCAAAAATGAGCTGGGTGTGGTAGCACGCGCCTGTAGTCCCAGCTGCTCGGGAGGCTGAGGCACGAGAATCACTTGAACCTGCTCCAGCCTGGGTCACAGAGCAAGACTCAGTCTCAAAAAAAAAAAAAGGACGCCAGCAGCAAGTTAAAAGGCAAAAAGGCAAAGCATAGAGACAGAAAATGTTTGCAAATCATGTTTCTGATAAGAGACTGGCATCTAGAATATATAAAAGAACAATTTCACCTCAATAATAAGAAAAGCCAATTTCTAAAATGGACAAAGGGTTTAAATACACATTTCTCAAAAGAAAACACATAAAAAATGACTATCACATAAAGGTGCTCAGCGTCATTGGCCTTCAGGAAATGCAAATCAAAATCACAGTAAGATCCCACTTGACACCCACTGGGACTGGATGTCTGCAATCAAAGAGTCAGATAATAACAAGTGTTGATGAGGATGTGAGGAAACTGGAAACTTCGTCCACGGCTGTGACTGGGAATGCAGAATGGCGTACCCACTTTAGGAAGCAATCTGGCAGCTCTTCAAACGGTTAGATATAGAATCACCACACAGCAGAGCAATTCTACTCCTAGGCATCTACCCAACAGAAATAAAAAAAAAATACGACCACACAGAAACATGTATGCAAACGTCCAGAGCAGTGTCACTCATAACACCCAAAAGGTGGAAACAACCGACCATCCATCAACTGACAAACTCATCAGCAAAAGTGGGCACTTCCAGACCACAGAACTGACTCCAGCGTGGGGAGGGTGAGGTGCTAATGATGCGGCGACGTGAGCAGCCCTGAGACGTCCTGGCAAGTCAAAGAAGCCAGACCCAGGGCCAATACAGACCAATACAGACCAATGCGGGCCAATACAGACCAATGCAGACCAATGTGGGCCAATACAGACCAATGCAGACCAATGCGGGCCAATACAGACCAATGCGGGCCAATACAGACCAATACAGACCAATGTGGGCCAATACAGACCAATGCAGACCAATGCGGGCCAATACAGACCAATGCAGACCAATACAGACCAATGCGGGCCAATGTGGGCCAATACAGACCAATGCAGACCAATGCAGACCAATGCAGACCAATGCGGGCCAATACAGACCAATACAGACCAGTGCAGACCAATACGGACCAATGCAGACCAATACGGACCAATGCAGACCAATACAGACAAATGCGGGCCAATGTGGGCCAATACAGACGAATGCAGACCAATACAGACCAATGCAGGCCAATGCAGGCCAATACAGACCAATACAGACCAATGCAGACCAATGCAGACCAATGCAGACCAATACAGACCAATACAGACCAATGCAGACCAATACAGACCAATACAGGCCAATGCAGACCAATGCAGACCAATGCGGGCCAATGAGTAACCACCGAAAGGAGAGCAATGTTGTTGCAAGGGCTAGGTGACAAAAATGTCCTGGAACTGACAACTCTGAATGTACTAAAACCACTGAATTGGACGCTTCGAATGGGTGAATCGTATGGCATGTGAATCACACCTCAATAAAGCTATTAAAAAGTCCTAATAATCAGCATGAGGTCAACGTCATTGGTGCTGACAGGAAGAGCCAGTGGCTCCAGAGGAAATCGCAGTCTGAGCTCCCTGTCAAGGGGCGTCCAAGTGCATGTGTTCTCCCTCGCCCTCTCTCACACGGGATCCCAGGGCTGTGACTCCCACTGCTTTACTTTGTACACGTCCACCCTGCTGGATTTTTTTTTTTTTTTTTGGCGCATTTTACTTTTGACAGTAAACACCAACCAAAATTCCTCTCCAAAGAGCCCCAAATAACCTGCAGCCTCCCCTCTGCCAGCTGAGCACTAGCCGCTGCAGACGACGCCCTACACATCACCCACTCACCCGTGCAAACACCCTGCAGTGCTGGCTGAGGGCCTGGGGCCAGTGCCAGGGACAGAACCAAGCTCAGAGTCCAGGACAGGGGAGAGTGGGGACACATGAGCAGAGCACCAGGCACAACGGCACTGGGCAGGCCCAGAGCCAGCGAGGGTCCTGAAGAGCACGCAGGCCACAGGCCGGGCACATGCCCTGTGGGCCCCAAACACACCCAGCCCCTCTCCAGGCCCACTGTGCCCCCAAACCAACACAGGCCTCCCACGCTGGCCCCTGCCCCACACCAGCCCCACCCACTCACCGCCGGTACTCACCCCTGCCTCCTTCTCACCCCTGCCGCCCCTCCAGGACCGCTCGAAGCCCCCCTAAGCCCCTACCATCCCCAACACGACAGTCTTAAAGCCTCTACCCCGCTGCCCAGGCCCCCGGCTGGCCCCACTCCCCGCTCTGCCCTGCGCTCATGCCCTGGCCCCCAGGACAGGCCCCGCCAGCACCGACGCAGCACTGCTGCACGGCTCGTCCTTTCCTTCTTCACCGACCACCTCCCTGCCCTCACCTGCGTCGCCACAACTGTCCCCTAGAACCATCCCCGCCCTGCTGTACCCACCCCAGGCCTGTCCAGGCTCCCATGGTGTGGCAGGATGGCC
Organism: Cheracebus regulus; assembly: GCA_963574635.1. NCBI lineage: Eukaryota > Metazoa > Chordata > Mammalia > Primates > Pitheciidae > Cheracebus > Cheracebus regulus. The sequence goes on from CAUYQU010068141.1 coordinate 47,317, forward strand.
CAGGCTCTATGAGCTGTCACAGGCCAGGCTTCGGGGGCCGGGCAGCGGGACGCCTCTTGGCAGCTTGGCCAACCGTCTAAGTCACCGGCCCACAGCCCTCAGCATGGAGGCCTCTCCCGCCATAGGCCACAGTGGCCTCAGCCCCAGAGGAATCTGCCCTGGAAGGGGGGCAGGGAGAATGGGGGAGCTGAGGGGCTCAGGCAGACAGGAAGTTGGAAATGCTCTGGGTGGAGCAGTGGCCGGCCGACCACACAGGAAAGACTGGGGATTTCCAGGGGAGGGCCAGGGAATGACGCGTCCCGGGGAGGGTCTGAGACATTGTGGGGTAGGGGTGAAGGTCAGCAGGGTGAGGGACAGGGAGCTGTCTCTGTGAGAGGGCAGGGTGAGAAGGAACCAGTGGCAATGCCACAGCAGGGAGCAGGCGGGGAGACTAACCAGGGCATCTCAGTTCAGGGATCAGCCGGGCAGGGGTGATCCTGGCTGGCTGGCAGGAGGTACCATGCGCTCCTGCCTTCCCTCTCTGGGGATACCCTCCCAAAGTCCCTCTACCCTAGGGACAGGAAGGGACAGGGCTCTAGCCATCTCGCAGGTCCAAGGGGCTCACAGTGGTCAGGCCTGGAATGCTGTAGGGCACAGGGGGCCACATCTGACCTCCTGCAGGCCCTCCTCAGCCTTGGCCCACGGCTCCCAGACACAGGTACCAGCCCAGCCCCTCCCTGTCTCCTTGTCGCCAGCCAGGAGCTAAGGAGACTTGGAGTGCCTGGTGTGCTCACGGAGCCTCAGCACCTGCCTTCCTGCTTAGCCACTCTCCAGCCAGTGCCACACACACGCGGGCAGCTGCACCATCACGTGATGACTCCACTTCAGGCAGGCACCCCGGCACCCCCTGCCCCCTCACCAGCCTCCACGACCAAGCCCAGAAGGACTCTGTGTCCAACACCAACCCTGGCCTCCAGAGGAGCTAAGCTGGGGAGGGAAGGCCCTGAGATAGGGTCCCAGCAACCTCCAGCGATCCGTCTGGCTCACACCCTGGGTGAATCAGAAGTAACCCCCACCACAGGAGGTAGAGGGAAGGCAGTCTGGGGGCCAGGGAAGCCACAGCACAACGCCCAGGACAGTCTGGGGCACCCTAGGCAGAACCCCAGGAGGAAACGATTCTGACAGGTCCCACACTTTGAACGGAGCAGTCAGCTCAGAAACAGCTCTGTCCTGGGGCTTGTCAGGAGGACTGGAGTCCAGGCGGGCAGCTTCTTCCCTGGTCGGGTGTGCAGAGCATGAGCGACAAGCCGCCCACTCGAGGCCTCCCCAAGGGTGCAGGAGTGTCTCCCTGGCCTGGATGAACTAGTCACACAGGCAAAGGGGCTGGGCACAGCACTGACAAAGAGAACCACAGCAGCACATCCACCCTGTCCCAGAGCCGTCCGTGGAGGACACCTGAAGAAGGTGAGCTCGGGGCACCATGAAACCTGCCTGGCTGGGCGAGGCTGTGGTGGAGAGCAGCCCCATGGGGCCCCAGCAGGACCTCTCTCCCTGAGCTGCCCTTGGGGGCAGAGCCAGCAAAACCAGCCACGTGGAGCTGGAACCTGCTCTGACGGGCTCTGCCCAGGGCCCCCACCCCGACCCTCCCCAGCAGCTCAGTCCCTTGCCTCTAAGCCTCTGCAGGCTGGAAGCCAACGCGGTGTCCACAACTGCCCAGAGCCGGGCGACCCAGGCTGAGCCAGGCAGCTGGGCTGCAAGAATGGCTGGCTGGTGCCAGAGCCTGGGAGGGTCCAGGGGCTCCCTGGGGGCGTGGACTAGGGCAAGGGGGTCTGCTGAGGCACCAAGTGGGTGGGCAGTCCACTCTGATGCTCCCCTAGCCTGACCCCTAGCCCACAGCTGTCCCCCAAGAAACAGAAGGGGTGCGTGGGGGTGCCCTGCCAAGGAAGGGTGGCAGCCCAGGCCCTCGCCAGTTTGGGGAGGTGAGGAGAGGCGGCAACTATGCAATCCATTGCCAGGCGGCGCAGCCACCCCTGTCCCATGCAGAGGCGCCCCAGAGGAGGGGCAGGGGGTGGCTCAGCCTCCACCCATGTGTCTGCTGGGCACAGACACCGAATCCTGGCTCAGACAGCCAACCCCGCCAAGCCCTGAGCGCCCCCGCCCGCCCGCGGCCCACCCTACCCACCCGCACCGCCAGATGCCCTATTAAGGGCATGGCCGCGGGGGCTCAGCGGCGCACGCCCGCCCCCTTCCCTGGGCACGAGCCAGGAGGACGAGGACGGTGGAGTGGCCGCGCTCGGGCTGGCGATCGGGACCGCCGCCGTGGACACGGTGCTGAGCCGCGGGCTGTCCGGAGCGGCCGGGCGGGCGTACCTTTGTACTTCTCGCGCACCTCCTCGTAGGCCTGGATGAAGTCCTGCTCGTCGGGCGGCTGGCCGGGCGTCAGCAGGGCGGCCATGCCGGCGGGCGCGGGGCGCGGGGCGCAGCGGAGCCTCCAGCACCCGGCCGCCACTCTGTCCCCGCGGCCGTGCGCGCCGCTTAAAGGGGCCGCCCCCGCCCCGCCCCCGCACCCAGGATGCCCCACGGGCGGGGCGGGGCCGCGCGGCCGGGCAGGGGAGCCGGGGCTGGGCGCCTCCCGCGGGCGGGCTCCGCGTCCCGCACTCACGCCGCCTCCCGTTCCCGCCCGGGCCGCCGCAGCCCACAGCCCGGGTCCTCGTGCGGCCCCAGCCCAGGGGCGGCCGCGACCTGTCTGTTCCCCGCAGGGCTGGCGACCTCACGGCCTCCGAGACGCGCCCCTGCCCGCCCCGCACCTCGCTCCCTGCGCGCCGCTGAGAACTTTCCGGTTGCAACATTGGAGACGGCTGAGTCGGTACAAAGAACCCTTAAAACGCCGAAACAAACAAAAATTAAGTACACATACGGGGACTGGAATCGTCCATTCACGGGAGGAGAAATGCTTGGTGCTCACTGCAACTACTCTTTCCACCCGCCAGCTCGGCAAAGCCCCGGCGCTCCAAGCCTTCACCGAGGTGGGCCACCGTTTTTTCTTTTTTCTCCTGAGACAGAGTCTCCTCAGTCACCCAGGTGCATGCAGTGGCGCGATCTCGGCTCACTGCAACCTCCTCCCGGGGTTCAAGCGATTCTCCTGCGGCAGCCTCCCGGGTAGCTGGAATTTTTGTATTCTGAGTAGAGATGGGGTTTCACACCCTGGCCGCCCTTTCGGGGATGCCCCTGGCCTTGTTTCCTTCAAGCGTAAAACCACATGTCCTGTAACTCAAGTCCCGCTTCCAGGAGTTAGGTCCTAAGGAAACCATCAAGGAGGCAGAACCCTGGCGTGGGGTGCCGGCTGCCGGACAGCCTTTGCAGTGCGTGCTGGAGGTGGCCACAGTCAGCCGGGGCCTCGGGACCCGCCACACACTCTTCCACAACTGTAAAGGTGATGCCGAGGAGAGCCCAGGTGTGGGATCGACACACGTGGTTCCCTTGCAAGTGGAAATAAATGACTTATTTCTCTAAAAAGTCCGTGCGATGCGAAAACCCCTGAGGGTCATGCACCTCACAGCAGACGCTGGGGCTGGGGCTGGCCGCAGGGTGGTGGCCCTCCGCTTCCCTCTTTCTTGCTCCCACCAGCCGCGCTTCCCGTGGCCGTGCAACCCTCTCCGGCTCCCGCAGGGGCCCTCCCTGCCCTCCGGCTGGAACAGGTCGGGACTCTGCAGCCCAAGCCTGGAGAGCCACGGCTCCTCCCTCTCCTAGCACACCCCTCCCATGGCCTCCAGCTCTAGGTCACCCACTTCCCTCCTGCGCTCCCCTCTCCCCAGGCCTCTCGCTGGGTCCTTCCCATCCTTCTCCCAGGAGCGCAAGGCCAGATCCTGGCCAGGAAGAGGCTGGGGCTCCAGACAACCAGGCACCCCCTCCCATGCCCCCCTCCCCCACGGTAGCAGCCGAGACCGAGGGCCTGGTGGGCAGCTCTGCCCCAGGAGCCCAACACATTATCCTCGTTGCAGCTGGGCACTGGACCGGTTTAAAGTCAATGACGGACGCCGCCGCAGGAAGCCCAACCCCAGGCCTCAAGAACCGCGTCGGCGGGGCCGGCAGGTGGCGCTGTGCCGCCCGCACTCACCTGGGGACGCGCAGATCCCTGCAGGCCTCCCCCAGTCCCAAACCCGGCGCCCGGCACGCAGCGGGAACCCCGTCCGCCCGCGTGTGACAAGGCGACGCTCAGTCGAGGCCCTGCGCCGTTACCTGCGATGCGAATGACCGCCCGCTCCGCAGGGTCCAGGACACTCCCGTTGGTCCTGGCGCCACCCGCGCTGCGCCGGCTCCGCTGCGTTTTCCCAAGGTTCCAGGGCAGTGTGTCGCCAGGGCTGGGTGAGCCACTGCTTCCATTGGAGACGTCCTCAGCAACCGCCCGCACCTCAGCGTCCTCACCCGACATGGCCTCCTGGAGGGGGAGCAGGAGGGGTCACATCTCTACCGGTTCAGGAGTGGACTCTGCACGCTGACCCACCCACCTCCTTCTTAACCTAGACACCCCACCCACCCTCTCACCGGGACACGCACCCACACACCTCCTGCACCCTGCTGTATCCACATACTGACACCCAAGCTCTCGCCCCAGGCACTGACTACTCTCTCTCCATCCACGACTGCCTCACCCCCTCCCACCTATTCCTCAGAAACCCACACAGTGACCCAGTGACCTCCACCCGGCCACTGGCCTCACCCTGCAGTCCATCACCAGGACACTGACCACCCTGGCCACCCCCACTCCCGCACACTGGCTGCCACTCTCCTTTCTTAGTCACTAACACCCCAGCCGCCTACTCTGTCACCTGGGGGCTGGACCAGCACAGGACAGACCACCCTCCACCCTGTCAAATGGGAGGGGAGGGGGTGACTACCTTCACTCGGACGCGGGCCTCCACTGCCTCCATCCCAAACCTGACTCCCTCCAATCCTCTAACCGCAGGCAGGCAAGGCCATCGAGGAACGCTGACCACCGCCCCCTCTGCTCACCGGGTCATCCGAGAAGGACACCCAAGCCCTTCCCCTGGACACCAGCAGGCCACCTCCAAGCTGCCTCGACCTCTAGGACTCCCCATCACGCACCCGACCTCAGCCCGCAGTCCCACCGCGATCTCCGCAGCGCAGGCCTATAAATAGCTGCAGCCGCAGCGGCGTGGGCCGTGGGAGCGCTGCTGCGGCGAGGCCGGGGAGGGTGCCCAGGCCGCCGCTCCAGCAGCCCGCCGTGGGGGCGCGTACACCGGCACCGCAGACGCAACCAGGGCGCACGAATACCCACTTGTGCACACTCCTCAGCCCCCGTCCCCAACAGCACTGGCGTGCGGGAGGTGAATGGGGCTCTGTCTCGGCGGGGTGGGCTGGCGTGGGGGCACAATGTGGGCTCTGTGCCTCCGCCCTCAGGCCAAGGGCCAGGGAGGAGACTGCGGGCACCGCGCAGAGGGCCGGCGCACCCCGCCCCCACTGGCCCTTGCACGGGCCGCCCCGGCGGCAGCCCCCCACCCGGAGCCCTGCGGTCAGCCGCGCCTCCCAGCGGCCTTTCCTGCCCACACCCCGGGCACCGCCCGTCCAGTTCCGCAGTATCGGGCGCGCAGGGAGGTGCTGTCCTCTCGAACGAAGGCAGGAGGGGCCGCGGCGCAGCCCTAGTTCCGTGTGGCCCGCGACCGGAGACCCCCCTCGACCCCCACCCTGCAGCGCCCGCAGGCGGCGCGCCTTTGCATACCGGCCGCGGTCATACGTGCCTGGTGGCTCCGCTCGCTTCAGCTCTGCCGCCGCAGCCAGACTGCTCCGACCCGGAGAGCGGCGGAGGCGGCGCAGGCGGGGCGAGCCCCGAGCCCCGCCCCGGCCCCCACCCAGAGCTGCGCCGCGCGGGCCGGGCCGAGAGCTGGGGAGCGATGCCCGCGAGATCGGGCGCCCGTGTCTGCGTGGGGCAGGCGAGATCACGGGAGCGGCGGGGCCGGGGCCCGCGGGGGGCGACTCGGCCAGGGCAGCGGCGCTCACCTGAGCCAGGGGCGCACGGGGCGCACGGGGCGGGCCAGTCGGCAAGGAGACGCGGTCGGCGCCAGCGTGCGTGACACGGGAACGCCGTGCGCTCGCTCCGGTGCGCTCTGGGCCCCGCCCCGCACCGCGACGCCCCCTCGGGAGCCGCAGACCCCGCCTCTAGTCCGCGGAGGTTCCCGCTCCCCAAACGGAGGTCGCAGTCGGAGTTCCCGGGGCCCTGACGCCCGGTTTCACGTTCACGTTTATTCAAACAACAGAGCCGTTTCGAGCGAGGTCTCGGCGCGGCGGGAGGGCGGTGTCGCCGCCCCCTCCTCCTGGGCTCTGCTGACCCCTGGTGGCGGGGTCGGCCCAGGCGGAGACCCGGCCCAGCCCGGCTCGGCCGCTGCTGACCCCAACCCCTCAACCCCGCCTTCGGGGGCCCGCAGCGGGAGGCAGGGGCGTCCCCGCGGTCAGCTCAGGCGGCCACAGTGGGGCGCGGGGCACCAGGCTGCGCGGAGTCGGGAGCCTGGGGAGCAGGAGGCCAGAGGGTGGCCCCTGCGGTCAAGTGGCAGGGGAGGGGCCCCGGAGCGCAGAGGGGTCGTCGGGGGAAGCCCGGAGCCGATGCTCGCAGGTGACCAGGTAGGCGGGCAGCGCCTGGGTGTCGTGGAAGATGACGAAGATGCCGGGCTGGCGGATGCAGTCCACCGCGCTGTCGTAGCGCAGGCGCTCGTGGCCGGGGCCCCGCAGAGGGGGCGCCAGCAGACCGCGATGGCCCTGCCCGTAGTCGCCGGTCAGCACCCGCGCCACGAACACCGCCTTGTGGCCATCGGCGTTGGGGGGCGAGAAGCGGTCCTGCACCGACATGGAGGCGCGCGTGGCGAAATACACGCCCTTTCCGTAGACAGTGGCTGCAGGGCAGGACGGAGCAAGGTCAGGGTGGTCGGGGTGGGCAGAGCCCCCGCCCCCGCCGGGCTCAGGCCTCACCGTTGCGGCCGCAGAAGCTGCGGTTGAAGCCGTGGGCGCAGATGTCAGGCACTGCCGGCGCCGTCGTGCCGTGATACAGCACCTGCTCCACGGGGCTCCGCTCACACCGCTGCAGCAGGCGCTCCCGGTACAGCTCATACTGCTGCTGCAGCAGCGGGTGCGACACTCGCTCCACCTGCGGGACGCCAGGGCCAGGCTTAGACACCCTCCCTTGGCAGGGCAGAGCTGAGCTGGGCAAACAGGAGCCCTCTGTTGGAGGAGTCCAGGGTTCCAGGGAGACCTTGCAGCGCCCGTCATGCTCTGTCCAGCAGCAGACAGTAGCACTTCCATGGGCAAGTGACCTCAGAGGGCCTCTGGAGAGGCCTGACCCCTCCAGGGGAGTCTGATGCCCTCCTCCCCCTCCCATGGAAGGAAGTCCGGGGGTGGGCAAACCCCACCCACTCACAGCCAGTCCTCTGCAGAGAAAAGCTGAGCCAGGGACCTACGCTGCCTACACCACTTGACTCCAATACCAGACCTCTCAGTGCTGATAGACCCAGGTGGGAGAGAAGGCCTCAGGTGACTAATCTGACAATCAGCCCTGGGAAATGCTTTTAAAGAAATTCTAAATAGTATCTTCAGAGGGACACAAAAGAACACCATGTCCATTAAACAAGACTAGCTGCTATGAAAAGGAGCTAGTCTGAAAATAAGAGTGCTCTTGCATTCAGAAAGGAATGCTGAACTAATCCAGGGGGTGAGGAAGCGGTTCAAGCTAAAGACCCAGCTAGTGGTCTCTATGGAGTTCAGGAACTGACAGAGGGCAGAGCTAACCGAAAAGAAAGGAAGAGAAAGGACCTCTGGGAGAGCAGGTGAGAGCGGACGGTGTCTGAGCCCACGTAGCAGGAGCTCCACAGGCCAGAGCTCTAGCACACACAGGGAAGACGGCTTCCCTGAGCTGAAGGAACATCTTCAGATACACAGGATCCGTGAAACGCCAAGAAGGACACTGGGGCAAGACCTGGGCCCCTGGCACCCACCTGCCAGGAAACCTCAACCTTCAGAGTGAAAGAAAACCTGCAAGTTTACATACACACAACGAGTCACTATGCAAATGGGAAGAAATCTCACCTTCTCACGTTGGGTCTCTCACTGCTGACACCAGATGCTAAAAAACCATGGGGAGATATTTTTAACTTTCCAAGAAAAATATTTTTTAAGAAGGAAGAAAAACAGCAATGTCTTCAAATATCTGAGGAAAAACATATTTTGAACTTGAGCACTAAATCCAGCCAAACTATTCATGAAGAACGAGGACAAATAAGGGCATATTGGGACACGAAAGAAAAGGAAGGTTACACCAACGTCAAATTATAGTTGCAAAATACCTCTAATTGCAAAGGGCAATGTAAATTTAAAAGTCGGCGGAGCACAGTGGCTCACACCTGTAATGCTAACACTGGGAAGCTGAGGCGGGCGGATCACCTGAGGTCAGGAGTTTGAGACCAGCCTGACCAATACGGTGAAACTCCGTCTCTACTAAAATTACAGAAATTAGCCGGGCATGGTGGTGTGCACCTGTAGTCCCAGCTACTCAGGAAACTGAGGCGGGAGAATCATTTGAATCTGGGAGGCAGAGGTTGCAGTGAGCTGCGATCACGCCATTACACTCCAGCCTGGGCAACAGAGCAAGACTCCGTCTCAAAAAGATATATATGTATATATTTGTATTTATATATACATACGCACAAAAAGTAGCTGGGTGTGGTGGTGTGTGCCTGTAGTTCCAACTACTTGGGAGGCTGGGAGGAATCACTTGAACCCAGGAGGCCAAGGTTGCAGTGAGCCACGATCATGCCACTGCGCTCCAACCTGGGCGACAGATACTACCTCAGAAAAATTATACATTATTTACATATACATAAATTTAGAAGTTAAAAAGTTTACCACCTACTCAAGGAGATACTTGCGCTAAACAGAAGAATCTACCAAAAGGCAACAGGCGGATCCTGAGTAACCCGGCGGTCAAGCATGACCCAGAAGAAATGAAGAAAGTCAGGAAGAGAAGAGTCTGGCCTTGAATCCTAGAACAGCTTTTTCACAGAACACAGTTTTAATAACTAGGATTTCATTTCGCTTTCTGTGGCTCAATGGTAAATATTTTTTCATTATTCTAGTATGTCTACCAACCTACGGCCCAGGCATGGAGGCTTTGTGATACTTACAGAAACCTTGACTGCATAATAAAGATAATGTAACCGACCAAATTGAGATGGAAGGGCTGGGGAGGAGGCCAAAGAGAGGGAAGGGAGGCCCATTCTCCTCATCTTCCATGAAGGCGAGAAACATGCTCAGCGTTGCCAAATGCAGCAAGTGAGAATACAGGAAGAGGCTGCAGCAAGCCAGGGCCTGTCCCCACGGCAGTGGCCCTCTGTGGAGGCGGAGGAGTGTCCAGAGGTACACATTTGTGGAACGAGTAATTCTCACAATGGCCACAAGATGGCATCACTGCCCCATGCTCCAAATAAGGAAACTGAGGCATGGAGCTGGTCCCATAGTCCCTGGTGACCCAGCCAGGAGTAGCAGAGTGGGGACCCTCACTCAGGCCTGTCGGATCCCAGGGCCCCCCAGCCTCTGTTCCCTCCTGTTTCCCTACTTTGTGAATGCCCTCTGGGCAGGGAACAGGGCTGGGAGCCTGTCAGCTCCTGGTCAGCTGACCTTGATGTAGGCGAGAGGACAGGCCACAGACTGCACAGTGCTGACGGTGCAAAAGCCCAGGACGCCACGGGGCCAGAGAGACAGCGCATGGACTCACGCGAACGACGTGGATGTGGCTGCGGGCAGCATCCAGGGTGTCATAGAAAGCCTGCACCACCTCCCGGAACTCCGCAGTGCTCTCTGCCAGACGCTCCAGTGTGTTCCAGGGCCCCTTCAGCGTCTGCTCCGCCACTGACGTGGGAAAGGAGGAGGTCAGGGCCATGCTGAGGCACTAGCCCCCTGCTAGCCAGCCCATCCCACCGTCTCTCAGTCCAGGATGCAGACTCACAGGTAGGGCCTGAGGCTGCCAAGGGAAAGGCCAAACTCTGATCCCAGGGGCCAGCCAGAAGTGCTGCCAAGTGGCGGGCAGCACGAGCAGCGTGGGCCCCGAAGCCGCGGAGGACAGCGCAGTCACCACGTGGGGCAACAGTCACACCATGACATCGCTCCAGGCGCGCGCACAGCTCTGCGGGCAGCGTGCGGCGCCAGGGCCCCACGGTCTCCTCCTGAAGGTGGGCCTCCAAGGCAGCCCCGAGTGCCTGGTCCAGCTCCTCCACATCCTGCTCAAAGGCCGAGTGCACCACCAGCTGGGCCCTGCCATCAGTCCCCCCATCGGGGGGGTCTCCTGCCGCCGACGGGAGCTGCTCCAGCAGGGAGAGAGCTAGCGCTTGCCGCAGGGCCGCGGCCTCCGCCCACTCAGCCACCTGGCCTTGAGGCTCCAGTGACCGGTAGAGTGCCAGCTGCAGCGCAGCCTCCTCCTCCAGCCACCGAGGGGCCCCAGTGCCGGGGGCCACAGGCTCATCCTCCTCGTGTGCTGGGGTCGCCTCCTCCTCCGAGTGCTCCTGAGGCTCCTCCTCCTCCAGATCTGGAGGCAGCCAGTTCTCCCCATCAAGGTCTAGGCCCTCCAGGGTGGCCAGCAGTTCTCGGACCTCCTCTGGGAGCAGGGAGAGGCCACTGGGTCAGGGGCTGGGCCCAGGAGGAGTTGGAATGGGTGAAAGATGGGGAGTGAGTTTAGGGGGGAACAGAGTGGGCCGAAGATGGGTCATTAGACAGATGGGAGCATAGAGCAGGGCAGGGGGTGAGGTCACAAGAGGGCCACAGGATGTGCTGCGGGCTCCCAGGTAGCCCTACCCGGGCTCATGTCCTCCTGGTCACGGCCTGTACTGTCGGGGGGGCACAGGGCGTGGGCATGGCCAGGGAGCACTGGGAGGGCCTCAGTACAGTCCACCTGTAGGGAGAGGATATCAGGGCCACCAGCCTCTGGCCAAGGGCAGAGGAAGCCCGGGGCAGAGGCTAAGCAAGGGGAGGGCGGGGGGGGGGACTCCATCTCTACCTCTTCAAGGTCTCTGTCCAAGGTGGCTGTGGCCAGGCGCTCTGTCCCAAAGACACACTGGAACCGAGCCTCCAGCCCACGAAGCAGGCACTGCCCTTCTGGGCCCAGGAGAAAGCTGGCACTGCCCGGGTGCTCCAGGTGTAGCACATGGCAGCTAATGCTGCCCAGCAGGCTCTGCAGAAAGTCCTCGGCCGCCCGGCAGGAGGCCTGGGCTCCGCAGAGCTGCAGGTTTAGGGCACAGGAAAGGCACTCTGAGTACCCAGTGGGAGGAGAGGGCCAAAGCTTAGGAGTCCTGAGGGGTCGCTCACCCGAAAGCCAGTCACATCTGATCCTTCAAGTGGGAAGAGGGCGACGTCTCCCAGGCCCGCAAGAAGGTCCTCATGATATAGCTGCAGGAAGCGCATGGCGCCCGGCTCCATCGACAGCACGGTCTCCACCAGGCCCGGCTCCAGCAACCTCACACGCCCTGGGCTCACGGGCCCTGCCTTCTCCAGAGACCCCGCGGCGGTCTCCGTGGGACCCACCAGCCCCTCCTGCCCCAACAACCCCTTAGAGATCTCCAGCAAGCCTGCAGACCCCACAGGCCTCAGGCTTGCCAGCCCCTCATGTTCCAGCGACCCCATGGGACCTGTCCTCAGAGAGGCCTCTGACTGCCCTGGTTCCTCGCCAGAGCCCACTGTCACAGTCTCTGTACCCTGCAGAGCCGTCGCCAGCCCTCCAGCCCTCAGGAGAGCATGCTCGGTGGCCCTGGGCCCCAGGGTGGACGGGTGGTCCCCTCCACTGGTGTTCTCAGCCGGCTCCTCGGGCTCCAGGACCTCATAGTGGGGGACAAGGCTCAGCTCTAGGCCCGGCAGCCGGCGGTTCTGCCGCAGCACTCGTTCTGCCACTTGGAGGAAGGGAAAGGTCAGAAAGCCTTCAGGTTTCTGCAGGAGCGGGAGGGTGGGCTGAGTCTGCGCTGCCCCCTCACCTTGCCACTGCTGGAAGGAGGCCACAGTGCCCAGGGGCCCAGGCAGGCGTCGCAGGCCCTCCAGGGGCCCGCCACCACTGCGGCGCTCATTCTCCAGGTACAGCTCTAGCAGCAGCAGATCCGCAGAGGCACCGTCCCCCACCACACGCACCGCTCGGGCCTGGGGCACCCGGGCCAGGGACACCAAGGCCCCCTCCAGGCCCAGATTCTGGGCCTGCTCCTCCAGGACATGGACATCTGTGGGGAACACACAGGTCAGCTCATGGCACCTCCCCTAGCCAGCACCTCAGCCCCAACCCCACCTCTCACCTGTCTCAGAAAGGGGCTTCGACAACTGGACCAGAGCCCGGTCTGGCCGGGGGCTGGCCAAGGCACAGCAGGGCTGCACTGGGAGCCCCGAGGCACGAAGCAGGGCCTGGACATGCTGCTCCAGGAGCTGGGGTGCGGTGCCAGGGGGCAGTCCTTGGAGCAGCAGGCGTGCAGGGGCTCGTGGGGGGGCCGGCCGCAGGCTCAGCTGGACACCCTGTAGCTCGTGATCTGCCCGGGCCAAGACCCTCTCGGCATCTGCGGGCAGGGGCGGGGCAAGACGTCAGGCATCAGAACCTCAGGGCACCCAGGCTGCCCCTTCAGCCGTCCCCCTCACCTGCAGGCTCTCTGAAGGTGAGGATACCCCCACAGCCCAGTCTCTGCCAGCTCAACACAGGTCCCCCTCCAGACCATCGGCGGTTCTCAAAGTAGAGCGTGAGCAGCTCGTCAGGCACAGCAGGGGACAGTCCACGGACCTCCACTGGCACGCCCGCCTCTGCCTCCGCCATTGCAGCCCTGAGATGAGGCATGGGTGGGTGCAGAAGCAGCCCACTCCACCCCCTACCTGTCCCAGGCCCCTCCCAGGCGTGCCTCCATGCTCCCCCATTATGGGTGGCCCCACACCCTGTACCTTTAGCCCATGAGCTCAGCCAGGACTCCTGAGCCTGCCTCTCAGCAAGCCTAACTCTGCACGCTTCAGGAAAACAAAAGCGAAACTGAAAGCCGGAAGGAGGGAGGGCGCTCAGGCCTGGGTACTGGGGCTCAGAGGCTTCCTCTCCTGCTGCCGCCCCAACCCCCTGCTGACCAGGAGGTGTTGGCCGGGTTAAACCCCTCAGGACCCTCCAGCCAGCCCAGCCCAGCCCACTGGCCCCATCTGGCCCACTCCAGCCCCTGGCTGGCAGGGTGGACACGAGTGTCTTCTGGTGGACCTCCACTCCCCTGGCCTCCGTGGTGGGAAAATGGCCAATCACTCTCCCCACTAAATCCACCAAGGGGCCTGAGTCACCCCCTCACTCAGGATCTCCAAGTCTCTGTGTCCATAACACCTTCTGCCCACAAAGTACTGGATCTCCAGGCCCAACCCCGGCCAAGACTGGCCTTGAACCCCCCCAGCAAACTCCTCAACCCTGTTCCTGGTCCCTCACACCCGTCAGGTGCTAAGCACGGGAAGCTCCCCACCCTTGATCTTCAAGAGCGTAGATCCCAGCACAGCCGCCCTCCGGCCTCGGGTCCTGCCTGGCCATTCCTGCAGCTTTCTCCCCCGCCTGCATCACCTCATCTCACACCATCACTGGCATCGTCACAAGTAACCCCAGAAGGTGACAAGGTGATGGCACCACTGCATTCTGTGCTGCCACTCATCCTCACCACAGAAAGGGAAAGGAAGGTCCAGACAGGCTCACAGCAGCACCAGGCCTCACACCTGGGCGGTGCCTTCAGAATCCACACTCCCACTCGCCACAAGCCCCCCACATCACCCAAGCACCGTTTGCTTCCAGCCTCTCAAAGAGCTGTGCCCACTACTGCTCTCCTTCCCCCACCTCCCGCTCACCCTCAGCCCACTAAAACCCAGCCTCACCCCTGCACGTCCTCCCTCCAGGGGCCGAGGACGCTGGCCAGCTGCACTCTGAGCCCTGCACATCCTCCCTCCAGGGGCCGAGGACGCTGGCCAGCTGCACTCCGAGCCCTGCGCAGGCGGCACCTCTGCTGCCCGGACCTGGCACCAGCCTCCAGCATCTCTTGCTAGGTAGCTACGCTAACCTCTGAACTAGTCTCTGCCTGCCACTCCCACGGTGGGTCCTCAACAGAGGGGTCAAGGTGGGCCTTGAAAAGTGGCACCAGCAGCTGCTACAGCTCCCAGCATGTGCAACAGTAAAAACCAAAGTCCTGGGGACCGGGCGCGGTGACTCCTGCCTGTAATCCCAGCTCTTTGGGAGGCTCAAGCAGGCGGATCACTTGAGGTCAGGAGTTTGATGCCAGCCTAGCCAACATGGTGAAACATGCCTCTATTAAAAATACAAAATTTAGCTGGGCATGATGGTGGGCACCTGTAATCTCAGCTACTCCAGAACACTGAGGCAGGAGAATGACTTGAACCTGGAAGACGGAGGTTGCAGCGAGCCGAGGTCACGCCACTGCACTGCAGCCCGGGCAACAGATGAGATTGTCTCCAAAACAAAACGTCCTTTTGAGGACCTGCCCAGCTGCACCTGACCAACCTCAGTCCCTTCTCTGGCCGCATGCCCTGCACACCCTGACGCTCAGAGGCCTCCGGGCTCCTCTTCCTGCAGAGCTACAGGCCGCTCCTGCCTCGGTGGCCTAGGACCAGCTCTTCCCTCTGCTCAGCCCCGCCTTCCCCACAAACTCCCACGGCCATCCCTCTGGCATGATCTCCCTTACTCTGCCCTTTTTTTTTTTTTTTTTTTTTTGAGATGGAGTTTTGCTCTTTTGCCCAGGGTGGAGTGAAGTGGTGGGATCTCAGCTCACCACAACCTCCACCTCCTGGGCTCAAGTGGTTCTCCGGCCTCAGCCTCCCAAGTAGCTGGGATTATAGGTGTGCACCACCACACTTGGCTAATTTTTGTATTTTAGTAGAGATAGGGTTTCACCCTGTTGGCCAGGCTGGTCTTGAACTCCTGACCTCAAGTGATCCACCCACCTCAGCATCCCAAAGTGCTGGGATTACAGATGTGAGCCACCATGCCCAGCTATTTTATATTTATTTTATTATTTTATTTCATTTTGAGACAGAGTCTTGCTCTTGTTGCCCAGGCTGGAGTGCAATGGTACAATCTCAGCTCACTGCAACCTCCGCCTCCCGGGTTCAAGCGATTCTCCTGCCTCAGCTTTGCTGTTAGCTAGGATTACAGGCACGCACCACCATGCCGGGCTGGTACGAATTTTTGTCTTTTTAGTAAAGACAGAGTTTTGCCATATTGGCCAGGCTGGTCTCAAACTCCAGCCATCAGGTGACCTGCCTGCCTCAGCCTCCCAAAGTGGTGGGATTAAGAGTGGGAGCCACCACACCTGGCTGCATTTTATTTTTCTTAAAGGTCTCTCAAATTTTGTGAGCTTCTGCTTCTACAAACGTAAATCCATCCCTGCCTTTTCCATGTTTCCTCTTACAGAACTCATCACA
Source organism: Cheracebus regulus (assembly GCA_963574635.1). Taxonomy (NCBI): domain Eukaryota; kingdom Metazoa; phylum Chordata; class Mammalia; order Primates; family Pitheciidae; genus Cheracebus; species Cheracebus regulus. The sequence continues at coordinate 62,758 of CAUYQU010068141.1, forward strand.
GGTTACCCACGATGCCGACCCCGGCTGCAGACGGCCTGCCACAGGCACCACTCATACCACAAGCAGATTGGTACACTTTCAGGAATTTCTGTGGACTGGTTGTTCAACTGGGGGTCACTTGAAACCAGCCTTGGTGGGAGTATGCACACCATGGGCATGTGCAGAAGACGCAGCCCAGGCCTCCCCTCACTAGGTCCGGTTGCTAAACATTGCACCAGCACACCATAGGTGCAGGACTCGGAGCCGTCTGGGAGAGGCTGGCCCTCCAAGGGCAGGAGGGCAGGTCGGGTCCGAGCCCCGGGTGGGAAGGTGCAGCACGATGCACCCTGCCTGCGTCAGTCACTGCTCCCCCAGGAGGATCAGGAGCCAAGCAGGAAGGCAGCCTGGCCTCCAGTCCTGCTGTGTCCCCAAGCCTCAGCCCCTCGCAGCTGGTGAGGACGTCAGGAAAACAGACGAGCATTAAGAGTCTCTAGTGTGGAAATAAGACCTCGTATTTGCTGGCACAAGAGGGTGACTGTAGTCAAAAATAATTTAATTGTACATTTTAAAACAACTACAAGATTATAATTGGATCGTTTGTAACATGGACAAACGCTGGAATTGCTGGATACTCCATTTACTCTGATCTGATTATTATGCATCACATGTCTGTATCAAAACGTCCCAGGTAGCCCATAAATATGTACACCTACTATGCACCCACAGCAATTGAAATATTTATATATGGGTCTCTAGTAGCAAGCCAGGCAGAGTTTGGGCTGGTAGAGAAAATGGGGCAATTGAACAATGAGGCCTTGATTTGGGAATTAAACGATTAGGCCTGTTGATTTGGGATAGACCTGCATGAAAAGGAGAAGTGAACGTCGTGTTTTAAGGCCGAGAACGGGATGGTCAGTTCTGGGCAACATCAGCAAATCCCGCATTTAGGAATAAATTTCTTAACTCCCTGAAGGGCCAGACAAATCGGCCAGACCACTTTTGCCTCCAGGAGTCTGGTCTGGAGGTGAGGGGCGCGGGCCTTGGGGCAAAGAGGAACCCGTAGGGCGGCGGCGGGCGGGGCACAGAGGGGCGGGTCCGCGGAAGCCCCGCCCGCCCCCGAGCCGCCCGGCCCCGCCCCCGGCCCCGCCCCGTCACCAGGCCCCGCCGCGTCTCCCCAGCCGCAGGCGCAGGCCCAGCCGAGCGGCCGCCGAGCGGGTGCGGGTGCGGGCGCACCGGCCATCACCGCGCGGCCGCGCAGTGGACACCGTGCGCACCGGCCTGCGGCGGCCCGCCAGCGGTGAGTCTCCCGCCCGAGCCCAGGAGTGTGTCTGACCTGCTGCGCCGCGCGGCAGGTCGCCCCCGCCCCCGCCCCCACGCGGGCCCTGCGCATCCGAGCGGAGCCGCCTCGGGTCGGTCACTTGGTCCGCGGGTCGCGCGGCCTCTCGCGGCCAGGGGTGGCGGCGGCGGTGGGGGCTGGGAGCCGCGGCGGCCTGGAGCCGGCGGGAGGGGGCGGCGCGCTGCGGCGACGGCGGGACGCGCGGCCCAGTGGGTCTCCGGCCCGCGGAGGGCCCACCCGCCCTTGGTGCCAGGGCCGCGGCCGCAGTCCCCGACCCGCTTCGCCTCGCCCCACGCCCGCTTTGTTCCCCGCACGCCCCGTGGTCGTTTCCATCCCCCACACACCCCCGCACCCCGCTGTTCCCGGCGTACCCCACTGGCAGGCACCGGCAGCCGATCCAGGCCCGATCCCCCCACCCCGGAATCTGGAGCCAGGGGCCACTGGGCCCTGTTCTTGGGGGGAGGGACGTTCAGGCCCTCGTGGGTCACAGATGGCCCGCGGATTTCCTGGGATAGAAATAGCCACCAGCTCCGGGCCCCTTAAAGCTGCTTAAGGGGCAGGATGCGGAGGGGAGGGTCCGGGCACACCCCACACGTCCCCTACCGAGACCCCAGCCCCCACTTGCTGAGCTGGGTGGGAACCCGGGAGACTCCGACAGCAGTGCAGGCCTCCGGTTGCTTGTAAGAAACAACCCAAGCCCCAAATCCCGAGGCTGGCGGTTGTCCCCTCGCCCGCCCCTCCCCCACCCTAGAGGCGGCCTGGAAGGCCCCACGGTGCCGGTCAGGTCCCCACCTGCCTTTCAGGGCCCTGGCTCCTGGGCTCCCCACCAGCCCCGGGCAAAGGTCACAGTCTCTCCTTTCTTCCCTCTGGGTTTCCGGCCGCAGGTGGGGTTGCCCAGGGCTGCACCCCGACATTGTCGGGCAAACTGACTGTTCCACTGTTCCCTTTCTGTCTCCTCTAGGGGCGGACCGCAGAACCCGAGGCCATGTCCCATGAAAAGAGTTTTTTGGTGTCTGGGGACAACTATCCTGCCCCCAACCCTGGATATCCAGGGGGGCCCCAGCCACCCATGCCCCCCTACGCTCAGCCTCCCTACCCTGGGGCCCCTTACCCTCAGCCCCCTTTCCAGCCCTGCCCCTATGGTCAGCCAGGGTACCCCCATGGCCCCAGCCCCTACCCCCAAGGGGGCTATCCACAGGGCCCCTACCCCCAAGGGGGCTACCCACAGGGCCCTTACCCACAAGAGACCTACCCACAGGGCCCCTACCCCCAAGGGGGCTACCCACAGGGGCCGTATCCTCAAAGCCCCTTCCCCCCCAACCCCTATGGACAGCCACAGGCCTTCCCAGGACAAGACCCTGACTGTGAGTCTCAGGAAGGGAGGGGTGGGGGCGGGGAGGGGGTGCTCATGGATGGCACTGACCCAGCCTGTCTGCTCCTCAGCACCCCAGCATGGAAACTACCAGGAGGAGGGTCCCCCATCCTACTACGACAACCAGGACTTCCCTGCCACCAACTGGGATGACAAGAGCATCCGACAGGCCTTCATCCGAAAGGTGGGTGGGGTTGTCTCGGAGGCGGTGTGGGGTGTGGCACCCGGCAGATGGCTGAGCGGCCCCTTCCTCAGGTGTTCCTGGTGCTGACCCTGCAGCTGTCGGTGACGCTGTCCACGGTGTCTGTGTTCACTTTTGTTGGGGAGGTGAAGGGCTTTGTCCGGCAGAACGTCTGGACCTACTATGTCTCCTATGCCGTCTTCTTCATCTCCCTCGTCGTCCTCAGCTGTTGTGGGGACTTCCGGCGAAAGCACCCCTGGAACCTTGTCGCCCTGGTAACCCCCAGACCTGAGCCTCTGAGCCCCACACTCCCACTTTTCCGGGCCTGGTCACCCTGGTTCTCCTTGTGCTCGTGAAGCAGGGGCAGGCGGGGCGGCATGGGGCACACACCAAGGCCATCCCTTGTCTCCCACCCCAGTCGGTCCTGACTGCCAGCCTGTCGTACATGGTGGGCATGATCGCCAGCTTCTACAACACCGAGGCAGTCATCATGGCCGTGGGCATCACCACAGCCGTCTGCTTCACGGTCGTCATCTTCTCCATGCAGGTGAGGGGCCTCCCATGGCAGGGCTGTGGCCCCAGGGGCTGAGCAGCCTTCCAGGCCCAGCCCCATGGCCCGCTCCTCTGCTGTCTGCAGACCCGCTACGACTTCACCTCGTGCATGGGTGTGCTCCTGGTGAGCATGGTGGTGCTCGTCATCTTCGCCATCCTCTGCATCTTCATCCGGAACCGCATCCTGGAGATTGTGTACGCCTCCCTGGGCGCTCTGCTCTTTACCTGCGTGAGTGACGGGGGCGGCCTTGGCCGGGGGTGGGACGCTGGGCAGGCAGGCTTGTCCCTCAACACCGCTGTGCTGTCACCTCTAGTTCCTGGCAGTGGACACCCAGCTGCTGCTGGGGAACAAGCAGCTGTCCCTGAGCCCAGAGGAGTACGTGTTTGCCGCGCTGAACCTGTACACCGACATCATCAACATTTTCCTGTACATCCTCACCATCATTGGCCGCGCCAAGGAGTAGCTGAGCCCCAGCTCACTGTGCCCACTCAGGTGGCATGGCTGTCCTGGACCCTGCCCCTGGCACGGCAGTGCCATCTGTACTTCCCCTCCCTCGTCCCCCGGCACAGCCTGGGGCAGAAGACACCCCTCTCTGACCCTCCTGTATGTACACTGCAGATACTTTCATTCGGACCCACTGTGGCCACAGCATGGCCCCTTTAGTCCTCCCGCCCCTGCCAGGGGGCAGCAAGGCCACGTTTCCGTGCCACCTCCCGTCCACTCATTGTTGCATGAGCCCTGTCTGCCAGCCCACCCCAGGGACTGGGGGCAACACCAGGTCCTGGGGAGAGGGATTGAGCCAAGAGGTGAGGGTGCACGTCTTCCCTCCTGTCCCAGCTCCCCAGCCTGGCGTAGAGCACCCCTTCCCTCCCCCCTGCCCTGGAGTGCTGCCCTCTGGGGGACATGCCGGGTGGGGGTCTTACCCCTGTGCTGAGCCCTGAGGGCAGAGAGGGTGGCATGTTTCAGGGTAGGAGGAAGCCTTCCTCTCTCATTCTTCTGTCCCTGAAATTCCAATAAATGGGATCTGCTCTCTGCCTTCCTTTGGTCACTCTTCTCCCTGCCACTTTCAACATTAAATGGGGAGGGGCTTCAGGTTCCCCCACTGATGGGGACACAGGACCAGAAATGAATAGTGGAGGTTAATACAGTGCCAAGTCTCCGATGGACAGAGACCCTAGGGTGCCCAGAGTGAGCTAAGCCTGTGCTAGGGCACCCTGATGGTAAGTGGCCTGGTTGTTCCCTGGAGATGGCACGGTGTACTGCCCTCACTATTCTATCACCCGGGCACAGGTCATCCCTAGGGAGCTTTAGGGAGGCTCCCCAGGGCAGCATGCCATGCTCCTCGAGCTCTCCCTGGGCCTCCCCAGCTCTGTGCAGTCCATCTGCATGGGCACCCTGATGTACCACCCAGGCCCGGCTCACACAGAGGTCCCTGCTCCTCTCCAGCCTCCCTACAAGAAAGGCAGGCTGCAGATCCTGCCCAAGAGCTGGACAGAGACAGGGCTCGGCTGTTGGGGCCCCTTGGCCTGCCCAGCCCCAGCCTGTGCTGCATGTCTTGCCCTGTGGCTCTTGCTACTGGCTGCCTGCAGGAGGCCGGGGGTCCCTCCTCTGCCCAGGACCTGGCTGCATCTGAGCCCTGCTGAGCTCTCACGGCCCCTGGCTCTGGACCCAGGGGGAGCCTTGAACTTGGACATTTCCACTTCAGCCTTTCTCCTGAGGCTCTCCGTGCAGCATGGCCTAAGGATCTCTCAAGGCTCCTCCCCGCCACTTGGTTGGTCCCCTTGTTTAACTGGTGCTGGCACCTCTGTGTACGAAGCCAGCGCCACCCTGATGTCCACAGGCACCGCAGCTGTGGGCAGCCCAGGTCCAAGCTCCTCGTCCCTGAAACCTGCTCCTGCATTACCTCCAGGCCGGAGCAGGGCTGCCCCCCTCCCCTCACCCTCCCACCTTCCCCTGCCTCGCCCTCCACCAGGACCCTAGCGTGTGTTTCTGAAACATCCATCACATCCGTTGTACGACCCGCCTGCCTGAAACCCTCGGCGGTGCCCTCAGGATGAAGTCCACGCTCCTTAGCGTGGCACACAGGCCTTGCCACTGCCCACCGGTGGCTACAGCTGCCCTCTTGCTGTCCCATTGCCCCTCAGCGCGGGGCCCTGACCCTGCACAACCTGAGCCACGAGAGGGCTCCCTGCTGCAGCTGCAGCACTGCCATTGTTCACAGTCAGCCCCTCTGCTGAAGCGGGACGCATGCTGCCTTCCCAGCCACGAGGACACCTCCTGGAGTCCACCTTGCCTTCTGCAGTGGCTAACCGTAGTCACATGCTAAGCAGTGGGTGGGCCGCATGGCTCCCCCTTCCCCCACCTCTCCTTCTGGCCATTTCCTGAGCAAGTGCAGTTCCTCCTCCGGGTGCCCGCCTGTGCTCCAGCATGCTGAGGAGGAGAAAAAACCTGCCTAGCTCTAGCTCCCAGACCCCTCAGGATTTCACACAAAAGAGGAGAATAAAGTGTTTATGTGGCTAACAAGAACTTGGCGTGGGGGCAAGGGAGTGGTCTCAGGAATAACTGCCGAGCGAAATGTGCCAGGACAGTGTTTTCTTGAGGAGTTTGAGATGGACACAAACTCTTGGCTGAGAGGGAGAGGCTTTAGGGAGGCTCCCTGAGGGTGGCAAGGTCCAGAGGTGTAGGGCAGGGCCAGGGGGCCAGAGGATCTGCAGCAAAGACCCCTGTTGCCAGAGAGAAGGCCAGGGCTGAACACAGGAGGCCTCGGGCCTGCCCTGCAGGTGAAGGGCACTCAGGCACAGGCCACAGCTGGGTTTGCATTTAGGAAGATGAGTCTGGCAATAGAAGATACAGGGGCAGCCATGGGTCTGTGAACAGGTGAAGTGAGCAGCAGGGAAGCAACTGACACATGCCAGAGGAGCTGGGAGCACAGATGCTTCCAGAAGCATCGGGAGGTGCTGGTTAAGCCAGGCTGGGTGCAGTCGAAGGCAGCTGGGATGTGTCTGCCAACTGAGAGGTTTGCTATCTGCTGTGTCGCAGCCAGGGAGTGAAATGAGGAGTGCAGGTAAAAAAGACCAGTTGCTGACATCTGGGAGGTGACCTGGTCCTATCTTCTAGCCTGTGTTGCTAGGAGCTGGCCTGGCACTCACAGATAGAGGCCTCTGTGTCTCCTGGTTAAAATTTCATAGAACATCAACATCAGACTACTCTGTGACCATGATGGATCAATACAAAAACAAGACCCCTCTGTAACCATGACTGAACACAGACAAAACACGGTCACTGTCCAGGCTGTAGAAAGGGCAAGGAGTGCCCTGCCCTGGCCAATCTGAGCGGCTGCAGCCTCTCCACAGCTGACAGCTCTAGCCTGGCTCCAGTCTGTCTTCCTTTAAAGGCGATGCAGTTGAAACACTCAACTGCGAAATGATGCCTGCTTCCTGACGGCACCAACCCAGAAGGCCCACTTCCCTAAACCCTGCCCCAGATTACTCAAGCCAAATCCTCTAAGAAGTCCTTTCCAGCACCCTCGCACCACGATGCCCCAGGGTGTGCACTCTCACACGAGGAGCAGCCACTGGCTTGTTCAAGCAGTGGCTGGAGGGAGGGGTTTCTCCAGGAATGCTGACAGCAACCATATGAAGGCCAAAAAGAGACCTAAATAGAACAATTTATTCTTCAATAAAAAACGTTTATGTAATAAATAAATATTAAACCCACACTTGATTTCAAGATTAAACCACACAGACATCTATGGAACAAAATGTGCAGGTCTCCACCCATTCCCCACCCTGCAAAGCGCTGTCAATCAACGGTGCCTGCCGAAACCAGCTAATTTTGTGTTTTTAGTAGAGACAGGGTTTCTCCATATTGGTCAGGCTGGTTTCGAAGTCCCAACCTGAGGTGATCCACCCGCCTTGGCCTCCCAAAGTGCTGGGATTACAGGCGTGAGCCACTGAGCCCAGCCTTAAATTTTTCATAATAAAAAGTTTTAAATAGAGGCATCTTAATTTTAAAAGTAAATCTCCTACTAATTGACCTATATTTAATGCAAGTCCAGTAAGAAATCACAATAGGCCAGGTACAGTGGTACACGCCTAAAGTATCAGCTACTCAGGAAGCGGAAGCAGGAGGATTGCTTTGGCCCAGGAGTGTGAGAACAGCCTGGGCAACGTAGTGAGCCCCTATCTCCAAAAAAGAAAAAAATCCAAACAGAATTCAATAAGCTGATTCTAAAATTGACATAAAAGGGTAAAATGAGGAATACTCAACAACTCCTGACACTTCTTCTGGAGAAGATTCTGGATGGGGACTAGCCCAGATATCAGAACATATTATAAAACAATAACAATTAAAACAGTGTGGTATTAATGCAAGAATAAACCAAAAGGAAAAAAAAAGGAATATAACCGAAAACGTAACAATAGAACCACACACATTTTAAAGATGAAACTGGGTGCCTACTTCATACATAAAAATCCACCGTTGCTGGATGAAGAATATAAATCTCAAAAGCAAAACTTTATAACTTTTGTCTTGAAACACACAAAAGCACTAATTACAAAAACATTCAACATTATTAAAATTAAGAACTTCTGTTTATCAAAAGACACCTTAAATAAAATTGAAAAATAATAAAGGAGGCCAAGGTAAGAGGATCATTTGAGCCCAGGAGTGTGAGACCTACCTAGGCAATATAGCTAGACCCCCTCTCAAAAATAAATTAGTTAAATTGAAAAAACAAGTTAAAAACTGGGAGAGATATTCATAACACATGCAACAGAATGGATTTTCATAAAAAATGCAGAAAGAATTCCTACAAACCAATGCAGGACAATCAATTTTTAAAATAAATATGGAGACTTCTGGCCACAAAGGACTAAGATAGAACGAGGATTTACATGCATACTCCACTACAAACAACTAAAAAATGTTATGAAACAGCCAGGCATGGTGACTAACACCTGTAATCTCAGCACTTTGGGAGGCTAAGGCAGGTGGATCACTTGAGGTCAGGAGTTTGAGACCAGCCTGACCAATATAGTGAAATCCTGGTCTCTACTAAAAATACAAAAATTAGCTGGGCGTGGTGGTACACGCCTGTAATCCCAGCTACTTGGGAGGCTGAGGCATGAGAATCATTTGAACCTGGGAGACAGAGGTCGTAGTGAGCCGAGACTGAGACTGCACCACTGCACTCAGTCCGGGTGACAGCGAAACTGTCTCAAAAAAAAAGTTATGAAACAATGATTTTCAGGAATTATGCAAACATCTTTTAAATTGTCCTGTGATGCAACAGGCAGCAGAGGATTGTGACCCAACAGGCAGCAGAGGTCTGTGACCCTGAGATAGGAGCACTGTGATCATCCTGGCTTTCTGCCTAGAGGCACATTTCAGGCCATGGGACAGAAAACAGCCCCAGGCAAAGCAGTGACATCTCCCTGAGATAAAAATCAAAGGTCAGGGAAGTGAAGAAGCTAAACATAGTTCTAGGACAGAGTTCTGTAAAGAAGGCAACTATATATATATATATATATATATATATATATATATATATATATATAACAGAAACAGAAATCTGCATAGGGGCCAGCTCAGTGTCTCACACCTATAATCTTCGCACTTTGGGAGGCCAAGACAGGAGGATAGCTTGAGCCCAGGAGGTCAAAACCAGCCAGAGCAACATAGTAAAACCTCATCTCTAAAAAAAAAAAAAAAGAACTTTTTTTTTTATTAGCCAGAGAAGTTACCAAGGGTCCAAAGCCTGACAAAGCCCTCCTGGTCTCTTCCCCTGGCTTTTAGTCCATGAGCCCTTTATGAGGGGTAACTGGATGGCCCCTGGGGTTGATGACCAAGTTCATATTACCAAAGTCTCTACTTCTAGTCAAGACCTCAGGAGCCTTTCCTCTGAGGCTGCTCGTCCCAGCTCCTGACTGGCAGGCCCCAGGTAGACAAGCAGATATCCCTGCTCTCCTGGGGGCTGCCAGCCTCCCCAGGGCCCTCCACACTCATCAGAGGGACAGTGGCTTCCTTGGAAAGCCAGAGACATATCCTCAGACACTCAGAAGCCAGTTTTTAATCTTGTCTGTTTCAACTGCTCATACACAGCAGCTTCTCCAGCTTCATGGTGCAATTCTTTTAGAAAAAAGAAAAAAGCTGAATAAAAATACGTTCACATATTTATTGAGCACCTACCATGTGCTAGGGCCTGTGCTGGACTCTGGGGTGCAGAGCAGAGTTTGCTGTGGCCCTTGTCCTCTCCTGGGATCTCACTGTAAGTCCTTCCTCTGGGCACAGCCTAGCTCCAATGGGGTGTCAGAAAGACACACACATCTGCCTTGGCAGCTGTGCAGAGAGAGGCTGCAGCGAAAGAGGTGAAGCTAGAGGTGAGAAGAGCAGGTGCAAGACTAGGCTGCCTGCACCACGCCCTGACCCCGACAGCGGGGAAGATGTGGAAAGACCCAGCGCCTCAGCGGCCCCGCCTGCTGGATGGGGTACTACCTGCTCCGGGGGCTTGTTAGGACTGTCACAACAGTGCCTGCTATACAATAAGCCTCAGTAAATGTCAGCCATGGCCCTTCGATCGTCTGATGTACAGGAAAGCCGTGGAGAGGAGTCATTGCCGACGTCCAGGAGGGCACTGGCAGTCAAGTGCCAACTGAATCTGTGGGAGCACAGACAGGACAACTCCCTCTCGGCAGTTCCTCATCAGACGCAGACCTGGAGGTTAAAAACGGCCACAGCAGGCGGGAGTGAAATGTTCACATGGCCAGTACTGCTAGGACGCACAGCGGATGGCTCCTTCCCAGGAGACGCCTCTCAGCACACCCAGCACAGAAGCCGCACATTGCAGCCTGTCAGGGGGATGGGACAGAGGCTCCCAGCTACAGGCCCTGGTTCTTTGGCAACTTTGTGCCTTGAAAAGATGGCTTCAGAAAGAAATTGTTAAACATGCAGAGAATCCCAAGCCAAGAAAGGAGCAAAGATCCCTGAAGGCCCTGCCAAGCTGAAATGCTGAGCTGAATCAAATGAGGCGAATCTGAATGGGGACAGACTGTGCAAAAGCTAGTGACCCACGACCGGAATGAGGAGGTCTGACTCAGCAAAAGCAAGTGGGACAACACTGGAGGTTTGCTCGTGGCGAGCCCCTAACAGCCTGCGAGGAGCCCGAACCCCAAGTGCGCCCCAGCAGGTTCCTATCACTCCTGCAGGCCCAGCCTCCCTGCAGCCAGGAACCAGGACTGTTCCCAAGTGACACTGTCCAAGAGCTCAGAAGGGCAGGACCAAGGGCAGCGCAGAGAGGCCCAGTATTTCGCACTCCCCAGGCTCTAGCCCCCAGACACATCATCCACATGGATGTGGATACGTTTTTGGATGAATCCAACTCCCCAGACTTGTGGCACTCTTCATACCAAGCTCAAACCCAATAGACCTGGATACCAAAGGACACTTTGTATATACAACATAACAAAAAGAAAAAGAAAATGTGAATGGAGAGGAGATAAGAGTAGGGAGCAGAGGAAGCCTGGAGAAGGCTAATAAAGACAGGAACAGGAGGTTGCCGCAGAATATTCCGGGGAACCCTTGGGGTCTTCTGAAAGCCTCTACGTGCGTTGTGACTCTAAGGAGGGGCCGGAAGCAGCAGGGTATGGGGGGCCGCAGTCTTCCCTGGCACCAGGCTACAAGAGGAAGGAGAGAACAGTGAAGGAAGAGCCTGCCTCCAGCTCTGTCCACGCAAACCTCTGGGAAGGGCTGTGTGTGCCTTGTCTCCACCTTACCCTCCCAGTCACTTCTCAGACCTGCAAATCTGAAGTTGGCCAAACAGCTTCACCCGAACAGCCCTTGATATGTCACCAGTGACTTCCAAGTCCCTAAAGCTGAGGCACACGTTTTCAGTCTTGGTCTCATCGGACCCCTCAGCCTCGCTGGATACCACTGCTGCTGCACATAACCTTGAACTAGCCTCGGCCTGCGGCTTCTCCAGCCCGACCATCTCAGGTTTTCCGTCGCTGTGGGCACTTCTGCTCTATGTCCTCTGCAGCTTTGTCCCGCCTCTACGCGTCACGGTGGGCTGAAGGCCTGTTCTCTCTCATGTTCGCAGTTCCTGAGCGACCTCATCCACTCATATGGCTCCAGTTGCCACCTAGCAGCTGCCGATGCCTCTAACGTGTGTGCTTCCGTCCCCAGCGGCAGGCTGTCTGCTGGGACTTGGAGCAGTAACCCCTGCCTCCTGGCACAGCTCCTTGACATCCTGGTCTCAGCAGCACATCCAAACCTGACTCCAAATACTCGCCCTCAACTTGGTTTTCCTCCCTACTGGGTTGGTATAACCAGCAGCTCCACCACCCACGCCAGAAGCTGCAAGGCCATGCTGCCCTCGTTCCCACCTTCATCCCCACATCCACGCCAGCTCCGCAGCCAGCCCATCCAGCGCACCACGTCTCAGCTCTGCCCACTCTCTCCACCTGCACTGTACCACCTGGGAACCAGCCTCCTCATCGCCGGCTCGGATGACTGCAGCAGCCTCCTTGCTGTGTGCCACTCAGAGCTTCTTCCCTCCCATCTGTTCCCACACGTCCTTCCTTCGGGCCCTGCAAGGGCTTCCCACGGCCTTAGGATGAAGATCACTCAAGATCACAGCCACAGGCCCTGTCCTGACCCGGGCCCTCCACGCCTCCCCGGCACACACATCTACCCTGCTCATCGTCTGCTCCACCACACTTGGCTTCTGCGTTGGAGCACACTCCCTGACTGGATCTGCCCACCTGCTGCACGCTCTCCCGGCAGCGTTCATCACAGGGGAAACTCAGCCCCTATGTGTGACCGCTCACCTCAAGGCCACTCCCCACTAGATGTTAAAGTCGATAAGTTGGGGACAATGCCTGCTCTGACTAGCACTGAACCCCCAATTCCTAACACAATGCCTGCCACGGCTGGTGTTCAACATCTATTTCTGGAGGAAAGATCACTGGCATGTACAAAGGGAAGCACAGATGGTGTGTCAGCCACAGTTCTTTCATATTAGGAGGTTTATCTTAAGGGCTTGGTCACACAACTGTGGGGGCTGGCAAGTCCAAAATCTGTAGGGCAGGCTGGAGACTCGGGCAGGATTTCTGTGCTACAACCTTCACACAGAATTCCTTCTTTTCCAGAAAACTTCAGGTTTTTTTCACTCTTAACTTTCTCTGCCAGGCATGGTAGCTCACACCTGCAATCTTAGTGCTTTGGGAGGCTGAGGCGGGAGGATTGCTCGAGGCCAGGAGTTTGAGACCAGCCTGGGCAATGTAATAAGACCCCCATCTCTTAAAAAAAAAAGGATTTTAATAAAAATTGGCCAAGTGTGGTGGCACACACCTGTAGTCTCAGCTACTCGGATGGGAGGCCGAGGCTACAGTGAGGTATGATGGTGTCACTGCATTGCAGCCTGGACCACAAACTGAAATCTTGCTTCAAAAAACAAATAAATAAACAAACAAAATGAAAAAGTTAAAAAGTTAATTTAAAAACGTGAGTGGATGAGGCCCACCCCGATGACTGGAGGTGATCTTTGCTTACAGTCAATGCCTTGCAGCTGCTACTAGATGTGATTAGTAGCCACAAGTATATCATAGTTTCACAGCAATGTCTATCTAGATTTTTGACCAAACACCTGGCCACTATAGCCTAGGAAAATTGGCACATAAAACGTAACCATCACAGACTGTGTCGACCCAGGAGGCCATCAGCGGAACAAGAACATGATAAGCTAACTTTCACATGTTGAAGGAAAGCCAACAGAGACACTCCATAAAGTTAGACAGGTAAGTGGAGAGACCTCAGCTCTGGTTCTTGGGGACTCTGGTCCCTAGGGCCAGAGTGACTCAGCCAGGATTACAGCCGGAAGCATCAGCAGAGGGGTGGCCCCCCATTGTGAGGTCCATGTAGAATGCTCAGTGCAGACTGATCCCAGCCCTAGCTGGTACTTTTCCCCTTCCTCCTCCCCACACGCTACCGGGAGTCTGCCCTCTAGCCTGTACCTGAACTTTGCTGTCTCTCCCTGGCCCAAAAAGAGGTTTGAAAGAGAACAGCCACAGAACCAGCGGAGGTCATGAGGACATGACTTCAGTCAATACTCAAGGTCAGGCCCATAGATTCTCTGTAGGCAGCTCTAAGACAAGGGGAGCATCGTGAGGACCGAGTCCTGAGTTCTTAGAACCAAGTGAGGAATGTAGCCTTGGGTTCTTGAAGGACTACAGTCAGAAACATTCAAGGAGCTAGACAACAGAGACCCAAGTGCAGAGAAGGCAGCACTGGGGGATTTGGAATAGGTAACGCTGAGTCACCAGAAATGGAAACTCCAAGTTGCAGAGAGTGCCTGGACCCACAGGAAGATAAAGACGCTGAGCACCTGGGTCAGAAGAAATCATGGGCCAGTGTCCAGGCCTTGAAGACACCGCATCCCAGGAGAAGGCTGAGAGGCTAAACCCAGGTACGTGCAAGATTGCGAGGAAGGGACACCCGGCCAGGAAGGTGGGGTGGTGAGCTTTCATTCCACAAGCATTTACTGGACATCGTACCAAGCCCTTTGCTGGACACTGGGGATTCCAGGAAAGTGGCACAATCCCTGACCTCACTGTAAAGCCAGTGGAGAGCATTGAGGAGCTAGCACTGACTGGAACCAGGGGAAGTGTTATGACTCAGGACACATCTACTGCGGAAGCCCAGCGGGCAGCAGTTAACTGGAGGTTGGGGAGAGGAGGCTTCACAGGAGAGGCACCTCGAGGATGAAGTTGGCCAGACAGAGAAAGGGTCAGGACATTCCAGGCCGAGGCAAGGCCTGGTGGCATGGAGGGCTGAGTGTGTTCGAGCAGAGAGGGCAAGGAGGAGGCCATGCCTCTGACCTCACAATACCCAGGGCCCGCTGGGCCAGCCTTGCAGACCCTCCTTCAGCCCAGGCGAGGCCCGGGGCCCTGGGCAGCCTCCGGGTGCAGTACCCTCCCACGGGCCACACCCTGCCCGCCGACCCGGGGCATGTCTCTACTCACCAATTATGAGGGGCTTCGGCATCAGATAGAGAGGCTGGTGCGGGAAAACGAGGAACTGAAGAAGCTGGTGCGTCTCATTCGGGAGAATCAGGAGCTCAAGTCCGCAATCAAGACTCAGGCAGGCGGGCTCAGCGTCAGCGGGTTCACGAGTGGGCTTGGTGAGGCCGCAGCAGGCCTTCCCTCGCGCCAGAGCGACGGTAAGAGACCTGGGTCCCATGAGAGCGGGAGGGAAGTGGGGGACGGCCCCAGAGAGGAGAGGCCTCAGGACGTCATGGAGGGAGCGCCCTCCTCCCTGCCCTCTCTGCTCTAACATGCTCAGCTCACCACACAACGTGCTTCCTGCCCCGGAGAAGGCTGCTCAGAGCCCACCCACCCCTGCAATGACCTGCCTGCATCACAGGCCCGGTACCTGGCCCTCCCTACCTGGCCCTCTCCTCTGTCCACCATCAGGTGTAAAATCTTCCTCTTTCCCGGAGAGGACAACTCTGCTCTTTCTGGTCTCTGCCTGCTGAAGCCTCTAGAGCTTGGCAGCGAACCCTGACACTGCTGCTCCAGAATGGCCACCAGTGGCCTCCTAGGTGCCGCATCCTTCTCCACGTCTGCGCGGCATCTGAGACTCACAGCCTTGCTCCACGCCCCTCTGTCTGAGTTCCCAAGCCAGGCTGTCCACCCAGTTGGCTCATCTTAATGGAGGCTGCTCCCAGGGTCTGGGTCCAGGCCCCGTCCCCCCACCCTCAGCCAGCCCACCCACGGCACAGCTTCAACACTCCACTAGAAGTCAAGATCCCCTCCAGATCCTCCAGGCCCAGTGAGTCACTGGAACTTCGCTCACTCCAAACGAGATATGTTTCTGACTGATCACTTCGGTCTTTCCAGCAGCTAAAGCCCCTCGGGCTTATGCTCACTCCCCTCCTGTCTTAATTCCCTGCTCCCTACCCACTGGGTTCCCTGGCATCCAACCTGAATGTAGCATACAGCTGGTCTTCAGTTCCCCCTTACTGATCACCGGCACACAGACCCCTCTAGTTTTAAATGTTACACCTCTAATGACACAGACACAACAGCCAGAGTAACAAAGTTAATACTCATGGGGCCGGGCACAGTGGCTCACACCTGTAATCCCAGCACTTTGGGAGGCCGAGGCACGTGGATTGCCTGAGGTCAGGAGTTCGGGACCAGCCTGGCCAACATGGTGAAACCCCATCTCTACTAAAGATACAAAAACTAGCCGGGTGTGGTGGCACGCACCTGTAGTCCCAGCTACTCCGGACACTGAGGAGGAGAATCGCTTGACCCCGGGGGGGTGCAGGTTTCAACGAGCCGAGATCATTCCACTGCACCCCAGCCTGGGTGACAGAGTGAGACTCTGGCTCAAAAGATAAAAGGAAATTTCACTGTTCGCTAGGCCTGGTGGTTCATGACTGTAGTCCTAGCTGTTTGAGACTGAGCTGGGAGGATCACTTGAGCCCAGGAAGTAGAGGCTGCAGTGAGCTACAGCTTGGGCAACAGGGCAAGACCCTGTCTCTAATGAAAGAAAGGAAAGGAAGGGGAAAAGGAAGGAGAAAGAAAGAGACAAGAAAAAAAAAAGAAAGGAAAGGAAAGGAAAAAAGAAAACTTCTTGTTTCTAGACTCTGGTTTCATACTTCCAGGCTAACCAAGCAAGCCCTCACCTCTCAGGTTTCATTCTTAAGGGAATCCTTGGACCACTTCAGATCTTCCAGCTCCCAAATGGTCAAGCTTTGAGGGTTAGGGAAGACTTTCTGGAGGAGGTGAGCCCAGCCAAGTGGCTGTGAAAGGGAAAGGAGCATGCCACACGTAGAAGAGACTTGTACAAATGCCTGGCCCTGGGGATTGCAGGAATAAGAAACAGACGTGCGGTTAAAGCCCCAACTCGTGTGTGTGTGTGTGTAATGTGGGGGTGTGTGTGAATGTGGTATGAGAGTATGTGTGGTACACACTTATACACCACACGTACTCTGTGTAGTGTGAGTATGGAGTGTGTGGCGTGGGTGTGTGAATGAGTGTGTATGAATGTGTGTAGGAAAATGTGCATGAGGTTGACTGTGGGCATACTGCTTAGGTGTTAGCCTTGCTCTACGAGGAGCAGTACAGTAAAAAGTAAATTAAATGTGGCTGGGGTCCATGGCTCCCACCTGTAATCCTAGCACTTTGGGAGGCCAAGGTGGGCGGATCACCTGAGGTCAAGAGTTCAAGACCAGTCTGGCCAACATGGTGAAATCCTGTCTCTACTTAAAACACAAAAATTAGCCGGGCATGATAGTGGGTGCCTGTAATCCCAGCTACTCAGGAGGCTGAGACGGGAGAATCACTCGAACCTGGGAGACCGCGGCTGCAGTGAGCCGAGACTGTGCCCCTGCACTCCAGCCTGGGTGGCTGAGTGAGACTCTGTCTCAAAAAAAAAAAAAAAGAAAGAAAGAAAGAAAATGTAATTATTTTAATATTTAAATTTTTATCATTTATTTATTTATTTATTTTATTTTTGAGACACAGTCTCACTGTCACCCAGACTGGAGTGCAGGCGGCACAGTCTCAGCCCCCTGCAACTTCTGCCTCCTGGGTTCAAGCAGTTCTGTCTCAGCCTCCCAGGTAGCTAAGATTACAGGTGTGTGCCACCACGCACAGCTAAGTGTGTGTGTGTGTGTGTGTGTGTGTGTGTGTGTGTGTATTTTTAGTAGAGATGGAGTTTCACCATGTTGGCGACACTGTCTTAAACATCTGACCTCAGGTGATCCTCCTACCTGGGCCTCCCAAAGAGTTGAAACTACAGGCGTGAGCCACCATGTCCAGTACAAGGAGTAGTACTGTAAAAAGACAATTAAATGTAATTTTAAGATATCTAAAAATTTTAAAACATAAAATAAAACATAAGAAAAGAAAATGTGGGCTGGGCGCAGTGGCTCACGCCTGTAATCCCAGCACTTTGGGAGGCCGAGGCAGGCGGATCACCTGAGGTCAGGAGTTCAAGACCAGCCTGGCCAACATGGTGAGACCCTGTTCCTACTAAAAACACAAAAGTTAGCAGGATGTGATGGTGGGCACCGGTAATCCCAGCTACTGGGGAGGCTGAGGCAGGAGAGTGGCTCGAGCCCACGAGGCAGACGTTGCAGTGAGCCCAAATCGTGCCACTGCACTCCAGCCTGGATGACTGAGAGTCAGTCTCAAAAAAAAAAAAAAAAAAGAAAGAAAAGAAGAAGAAAATGTGCACGAGTATGTGAGAGGATGTGGTGTATCCGCTTTGACGGTGTGTGATTTGTGAGTGAATGTGTGCATATGGCTGTGTGTGTGAGTTGCTGTGTGTGTGTGAATGTGTGTAAGAGTGTGTATGATATGTGTGTGTTATGTGGGTGTTTGAGTGTGTTTATGCTGTGGCCAGGCATGGTGGCTCACGCTTGTAATCCCAGCACTTTGGGAGGCCAAAGTGGGCGGATCAGGAAATCAGGAGTGGGAGACCAGCCTGGCCCACACAGTGAAACACTGTGTCTACTGAAAAGACAAAAATTAGCTGGGCATGGTGGTAGGTACGTGTATTCCCAGCTACATGGGAGCCTGAGGCAGGAGAATCGCTTGAACCTGGGAGGTGGAGGTTGCCGTGAGCTGAAATTGCACCACTGCACTCCAGCCTGGGCGACAGAGCCAGACTCTGTCTCAAAAAAAAAAAAAAAAAAAAAAAAATTCAAAAGTTACTGATAATTCAAGCTGAGGTAGGGGTGAGGCCATCTGGGAGGAGAGTGCACAGTAAGACACTGAGGTCCTGACTGAACGCAGGCAGAGGAGTTGGCAGAGGAGCATGCAGAGAGGCCAGCGGAACTTCAAAAGCGGAATGTCACAAAAGCCAAAAGGGACAGCTTCAAAAGGAATAGTGTCAGCAAGGTAAAGTCTGCGAAGAGGTCAAGCAAAAAAATCACCAAAAATACCCACAGCGTTGAGTGGACAGTTCATGACATCAGCATTCATGACCTGGGTTAGTGATTTCAGGCCGACCAGGGTGAGGCGAAAAGTCAGTGAGGAAATGGAGAGAAAGCTGATGGAGATCGGAGTTCGGTGTTTGGCCTTGGGGCGAGGGGAGTGCACGGGGCGAGGGGAGTGCACGGGGCGAGGGGCGTGCACGGGGCGAGGGGCGTGCACGGGGCGACGGGAGTGCACGGGGCGACGGGAGTGCACGGGGCGAGAGAGGGCAGCAGCTGGGAGTTCAGAGCTTCTCTTCAGGGTGACAGAGACCTGAGTTTGTTTGTGTGTGGAAGAAAGCGGCCAGGAGAGGCTGTTGGAAAATGAGATCAAAGGGGTACATTACGGGGCAGGGGGTGCCCTTGACTGCCAGAAGAGCGTCTCCTCCGCTGTCCTGGAAGAGAAGGGGGAAGGAGGACGCAGAGTGAATATGGATGCCAGGTGGAGGGAAGCTGAAGGAACTCCACCCATGGCGCTGATGTTCTTTGTGCAAATGTTCTCTGAGAGCAAGGACGGAGCGAGGAAAGCCTGAAATAGAGTCAAAATGGGGGCAGGAACTGAGAGAGCTCGGAGGGTCTGTCTGGACGTCTGCGCCGTGAGTGCGCTGAATGGCGCAACCACGAGTGGGATCTGCAAGGGCGGCAGCCATCAATCTGCTGCTCCAGCAGCATTTGGTGGCCTGAGGGCAGGCTCGGGGAGGAAAGCAGGCCGCCTGGGGACGGCTCCGCAGGCGGCCAGGCTCCGCGAAGCTGCTCTGGCTGAGAGCGCAGCCAGAACCAGGAGTGTCGTCAGGTGGGGAGAAGACAAGGAGGCCAGTGGACCCGAGATCTGGAGCGGCTCAGAGACCAGGTGGCCGGGCGTGATGTCTGCCCAAGACAGAAGGCAGCACTGTGTGGTCAGAGTGGGTCATCCGAGAGGCAGGAAATCCGAAGAAACGTTGGCCGTTGGCCGAATGAGCTTCACCGGGACAAAGCACACGCCAAGAGCTTCAGACTCGGCCGCGCGCACAGGGCAGGTGGGAGGGGAGCCGGGACAGCACTCAGGCCGCAGCCTCCTGCTCCCGAGCGCTCAGGGCCGCGCAGGGACACAGGGCTGCGGGCCACGCGGGGAGCTCGCGACACTGCCACAGTCACTGCGCTGAAACCGGGCTCCCGTCCCGCTGGGCAGACCTGGAGCCTCCGCACAGCGGTCAGGGGACGGAGGGACCGGCGGTCAGGAAGAGAGTGAGGACCTGCTCCGACCGCCAGCGTCCTCCCATGCCGGCCCGCACCGCCGTCCGCCCTGGAGCTCACACACCCCGGCCCGCTCGCCCACAGGCGGCCGAAGCCACGCAGCAGGTTCGCACCGGCAGGGGTAGCCCTCCGTTCCGTCCTGAGGACCACCCGGCACCCACGTCCGCCGCAGCCACACGGCCTCCCCAACTCCAGAACGTGCCTTCAGTGCAGGACCTGCAAGCCCCGTGGATGCAAACGCTCCCCTCAGGACCTCTCCCCTCGGCGCCCTCCCCCTCGGCGCCCTCCCCCTCCGCGCCCTCCCCCTCGGCGCCCTCCCCCCTCCGCGCCCTCTCCCCTCAGGACCCTCTCCCCTCAGGACCCTACCCCCTCGGCGCCCTCCCCCCTCAGGACCTCTCCCCTCGGCGCCCTCCCCCTCGGCGCCCTCCCCCTCGGCGCCCGCCCCCCTCGGCGCGCTCCCCGTCGGAGCCCTCTCCCCTCAGGACCCTCTCCCCTCAGGACCCTCCCCCCTCGGTG
>CAUYQU010068142.1:0-19199 GCA_963574635.1 Cheracebus regulus
CACTCACAACTAAGTAATCATGGCAATACCTTGATATATATTTTATGCATTTTTGCCATATTCAATATATATATATGTACATATATAGCAAAAAGAATGTGTATGATTATATGTATGTATGTATGTATGTATATATAAAGAAAGAATGAAAAGGTGAGCAGTATTGTAAATAATATGATTTGGTTTCTTAAAAATAAATACTACCACCTTGGTTCATTAAAAAAAATAGGATTATATTACATACACTTTGAACATCCTGCATTTTTCAACAATATGACTCAGGATATTCTCCAAGTAAATCATTATAGTTATAACTGATATTTTAATTGCTTGAAATTATTCTATGGTTAGGACATATTCTCTAGTGTGGTGAGATGTTCATCCCCTCTAATAATGAATGGAATTTGCCTTGTTTCCAGTTTTTGACACTTGCAACAATGTTATAATAAGTATCCTTGGATGAGTGTCTATGTCTGTTTATGTGTATGTAATTACATATACCTTGCTTCTGTGTATATAACATACACACATATGTATCTATATATTTAGAGTGAAAGAGATAATTAGTTTTCTATTTTCACTGTAACAATTTAGCACAAATTTAGTGGTTTAAAAATTATTCTCTTACAACTCTGGAGATCAGAAGTCCTAAAATGAGTTGGCAGTTCCTTCTGGAGGCTTTGGAGAGAAATAATTCCCTAGTCCTTTTCATCTTCTAGAAATTGCCTCATTCCTTAGCTGGTAGTCCCTTCCTTATATCACTCCAAACTCCTGCTTTTATAGTCACGTATCCTATTTTTAACTCTGGTCTTTTTTGCTCCCTTATAAAGACCTTTGTGATTACGTTGTATGCACACAGATAATTTAGGATAACTTCCCCATCTCAAGACTTTTAATTTAATCACACATACAGGGCCCCTTTTATGATGTAAGATAACCCATTCACAGGTCTGGGGCCATTATTCAGCTTTTCACACAAATAAATGTTTATGTTTCACTTCCAAAAGACAGATTAACTGGATTGGAAATTCTGAGGTGAATATTATGGTAGATTTCCTTATTACTCAGCAAATATTAACTCTGTTCCTCCCATACCTAAGTTTTAAGCGCATTTTCCCATCTCAGTGAATTTGGACTTGCTGTAATCAAAGGAATTTGACTTTAAAGATAAATTCTGAGCACCCTCTTGAGTTTTGCCCTACCTCATGAGAACAACAGCCCTCCATAGTGACTACTTTTTGAGCCGGGTTTCCAGAAAGAAAAACAACCAAAAATAGCAGAATCATGATGATCCTCAGACCTAGAAAATAAGTGTTTCCTGTGAGTCCCAGTGATTTGAGAGATTATTTGCTCTCACAACAAAAAGCTAACACATAGAATGTGAATATAATTAGTTTTAGTAGATACTACCAAATTGTTCTCCAAGTCTTATAACAAAGCAAATTTATACAATGAGAGCATTTTTTTCTGCATTTCTACTAGAAAAACAAAATCCCTTATTGAATGTTGCTAATGTGATAGACCGTAAAGGTATTTCTTAATTCACTTGTAAGTTTTATTTCCTGGACTACAAGAAGTATAAGTATTACTTCATATTTTCATTTAGTATTTAGACTTGATAATGATGACTGCTTACTTTTCTTTAGTTCTTTTTTGTTAAATTTATAATAAATCTCAAAAATGATCTCAAATCATTTTTTCTGTCATGAGGTTGGTGAACACTTTATGTTTCTTTCAGTCTACTGTTAGCTAATACTGCTTACCTTCTGTTTGTGTATATATAATATTCTGTAATTAACAACACATACTATATATACATATGTAATATTCTAATTTTTTATTAAATAAGCATGTTTCTTTTTATTTCCTCTCTTTACTTTCTTGACTATGAAGGTATTTCCCATGCTTAGAATATCTTGTGATATTTTTGTTTTATTTAGTTAATCATTTATTTTTGTATTTAAGTTTCTAAACCATCTGGAATTTATTTTGTCTATGATGTGAAACAGACTCCAACTTAATTTTCTTCCAGATGGGTAGCCAGTTGTGCCAGCTTTGTTTAGTTTAGGCATCCTTTTCTCCAACATTAAAATGCTACTTTTCTTCCATTTTAAATTCTTATATAAATATTTTGACTTATTTTAGAATTTTGAATGTACATTTTGTTTCATGAAATTTTCTAAGTCCTAAAGTTAAAATAGACAAAACAACTAAATTTCCCATTCTCATTGAGTTTATAGTCTAGACAGAAGAAGCAGAATATAACAACTGGCTAACTAAATATAAAAATAAAAGTTTGATGGTAATAGAGTAAATCAGGAGATTCCAGAGTTTCTTTCAGAAAGGGGGTTCAATGATGTCTTCCTTTATAAAATGACATTTGAAAAAACACCTGGATGGTACTGAAGAGCAGTTTATGTATATGTCTAATAGCAAGGCATTTGAAGGAGAGGGAATAGCTATGCTTTATCTAAAACATGGCAAAGCTAATGTGACTGCATAATATGTCAGAATACATAGTCGATTATCAGCCTAGGAAGACTAATTCATTTTCTATTCTTATTCTAATACTCTGAGTTAAACATAGGCTATTATAATATGTTCTAATATCAGTAAGTCAAGGCAACCTTTGCTATTTTTCTTTTGACACTTTTCTTGTATAGTATTTAGGACTCTATATAAACTTTAACATCATTTTTTAATGGTATTTTTTGCCTAACAAATAGGCAATGGATATATATTTAGATAGAAAGAAAGATAAAATTTACATGAGGCCATTCCAATTGGAATTGACTTAATTTGTATATTGTACTTTAATCTCATATTTTATATTAATTACTTTAATATTAGTCTATTATTGTAATGTGTTTTCGCCTTACAAAGGCATGCCATTCTTTTTAACAGATTTTTGTTTTATTTTGTTTTGTTTCATTTGTATCTTTCACTAAAATTGTATAGGGATCCTATTCTTTTATGTTAAATTTATTTCTAACCATTTTATAAATTGGTGGCTATTTTAATTATTTTTTGATTGATCCTTTCTGTTGCTTATTGCAAGAACAGAAAGAATATGCTTATTTTGTACATTTATTTCATATCTAGCCACCTTACCAAATTCTCTTATTATTTCTTTTTTTCTTTCTTTTTTTAAAATTATACTTTAAGTTCTGGGGTACATACGCAGAACTTGCAGGTTTGTTACATAGGTAGACACTTGCCATGGTGGTTTGCTGCATCCATCCCCCATCATCTACATTAGGTATTTCTTCTAATGTTATCCCTCCCCAATTCCCCCACCTCCAGCTACCCTTCTCTTAGCCTCCCACCCCACCACCTCCCAACAGGCTCCAGTGTGTGATGCTTCCCTCCCTGTGTCCATGTGTTCTCACTGTTCAACACCCACTTATTAGTGAGAACATGCAGTGTTCCATTTTCTGTCTTTGTTTGGGTTTGCTGAGAATGGTGGTTTCCAGCTTCATCCATGTCTTAGTTTTTTTTTTTTTACTGAAACTTTAGGTTCTCTATGCATATAACCTTGTTAAAGCAAAAAGAAATTTGAATCTATTGTCCTCAAATATTTAATTAAAATTATCTAATGTTTCTGCTTTTGATATTTGGTAGAATCTGAAACACCTCTGAATACTAATGTAGGTAGCAATCTTTTTTTGTTAATTTTCCTGATATTTATCATATTACATAATTTTACTTAATTTTTATTTAACTACAATTTCTTAAGAATGGTTCATGAATTTATTAAATGTCTTTTTAGAATATTTCACTATATTCAGCTAGTTTCTTCCTTAGTATGATAATATAGAAAATTATGTTGATATATTTGAATGAACCTTACATTCAAAGAATAAATGCAGCTTCAAAATGATTTTCCAAATATTTTCTATTATTTATTTAATTGTTTTTCTTCTATATTTATTTGTTTTTCTTATTTTGAGACTTCTACTAATGGTGTACTAAAGATCTTGTGTTTTTATTAAAGTCATTTATAACTGCATTCCTGATTTTCATTACCTTATGTATTGTACTTTGAGATTTTTTTCTATGTTCTTTCTCTTACTCTCACATGCTAATTACTGAAAAAGTGATGTTTTATAATACTAAATAATCTTATCCAAGGGTATATATTGCAGTAAGATTGTATATGATTATACATATACTTTTTTTTTCCTTAATAATGTTTTAGTTGTTTAGGCTGACTTCTTTTTCGTTTTGTTTCCTGTGCTTCCTCTCTAAGTAGTTGCAGACCCCACTGGGTATCTTGTTATGTTTTTCTGACTGCTCCCTTCAGCTCCAGAGAAACATTAAGTAGAGCAGTCTCATGAGATGGGAAGTGCATAAATATTTGGCCTGTAGAACAATGCATAGTTGCAGCTGATAGTCCATACCCTGATAGAAAGCAGGGCACAGACTCTTGTTATCCCTGGTCTTCTCTTGCCTTCCCACTTCAAATATTCCTCTCCAAAATATGCCGAAGATGGAAAACATGAAGCACAACCCATATAAACCTACACCTCTGGAGATTCAAAAGACATGGTAGGTCAACAATTCACGGCGATTGCCCACTCGTCCCTAGGCTTTCTTTTGACTTAAAGGGGAATCCATTCCTCATATTTATTTCCACTAGGATTGTGGGAAAAACTGAGGCTTGACAACACTCTCCAGATACTGCATATCTGCTTCTTCTAATTCTGCTCAGTATAGTAGCATATTCAAGCCACCATTTTGCAGAATCTTTTTAAGGCTTAGTTTTGGAAGCAATAAAACATATTAGATATCAGGCCATTTCTGGAAATGGTGTACATGTTGTTTTGCCTTTTCCAAGTAATGAGGCATTAATTAAATCTATTACTTTTGTGTCACATATTACTCAATATTATTATTATATTATTATTTTTCAAATTTAAAAGCATCATTTCCATAGTTATGCATACTTTTATAAATACTTTTCTCTCATGAGACAGAGAGAGAGAGACTCATTTTCCTTTAGGAGAAAAAAATATGATGAATTACTACATGCAAATATTTTATTAATAATCATCTCTCTTATTTGCATACTTAAAAGTCACTTTCAAGATTCCCGACATAAATTAGCTTATTTGAGTCCCATCATGATTCAATAATATAAAAGTATGATAATAATAATAGTTGAAATTCATGAAATGCTTATTACTTAATCTATATTATAAAAACAATTATCACCAATTCTTTGGAGAAAGTACTATTATAACCCACGTCTTACAGATGAGAAAATTAAAATATAGGAGTATTAGAGAAGTTGCCAAAAATTATGTCTCTAATTAGTGGTGGAACTAGAAATTGGTATCCTCAAACTCTAATTATGGAATAAGGACTCTTAACTACCATGTAATACAAGATAAATGTTACCATTCATATTTATAGATCAGGAAACTGGTGGAATAGGTTGGTTTGCTTGCTCATGATCACATAGAAATTAAACGGTGAAGCAGAGACTAGAAATCCTGTCTTCTGATTTGACATACACATTTCTCTCCAGATTATGACATGTAACTAGTATAACCTGTCCCATTGTAGATGCTAATCAGTGTGTAATCATTGAGATCCATTTGAAGATATTACCATTTAATTTAGCCATGGTTAAAATTAAATTTCTTAGGAGATTCATATATGTATTTCTTAGGCATTTTGGAATAGAAAGAATTCTTTTACTGTTATTACTGGTGCTGCAGCTGCTGCAGGTTAATCTTATTATAGCTATTATCTTTTGATTTCATTTTAATTTTTTTTCTATTTTTATATAGATTTTGACAACTAAGAAAAATTAAATTCGGTTGCAAAGCTTTGGTAAAATGCAAGCTAATTTCTGCTATTATAAAGAAAATGTCAACATAAAAGCAATTGAAACTATTTTTAAAATTTAAATGGAGTCAAATTTCAGAAATCTGAGTTCGCTCAAGTCAATGAATATTCACTGAGTTCTTATGACATGCTGGGCACGGTGCTAGGCACAGTGGGAGGTAAACAGATTATAAGAGTAGTCTCTGCCTTTAGGGGGCTCTGATTCAATGGAAGAGACAGGCATGTACACAAACAATCTGAATATTAGCCAGAATGTTATAAGTGTCATAACAAAGGGACTGAGAAAGTGCAATAGGGATAAAAAGGAAAGATATTATTTCCAACTGGGCGAACTTGAGCAAACAAATAAACTCCACAGCTGGTGCAATAAAATGTGATTTCAAGAAAAAAATACTTTAGTTTTAATTGCCTTCAATGATATTAGGCAAGTTGCCAAAAAATGTTTTCTTCAACATCAAGTTATATCTCAAGAATATCACTTTAAGAAGTTGAACTACTCATTTTGATATTTTAGAATAAAATATCCAGTGTGAAAGTTACCTGAGTGGTTAGTTTTAACAGTCTATTTGTTTCCCAATGGTGCAAACAAACTTTCTAGACAGAGAAAGCAACTTTCCAAAGGTAACACAGGATACATCAATGAGTAGTTCAAACTAAGATACAGGTCATGTGACTTTGGTTGAGCCTCTTTTCTATTTCGCTGGCATCCCCCTCTCTACCTTTTATTTCTTCACTCGTGCATCTTTCCTCTTCATAAATATCAAGAAGCTTTTGCTCTGTGTCATAAAATAGGTTCCTGTCCCATTGAGATCAGAATGGGCTCCCTTGTTTGAAATCGTGACGAGTCATGTGAAATTGCAATCACCAATAATTCAGCATAGATCATAAAGTGCTGTCTTTGGCATATTTATTTCAGCTCTAATGAGTGGTTGTTATGTGATGATTAAGCAAAGATGCTGCAGACTCCAATGGCGTGGATTCAAATCACAGGTACACTACCAGCTAATTTTAGAAAACAAATACTTAAAACTCTATGCTTCTGTGCCTTATGTGTAAAATGGGGAGAACAATGGTGCCTCATAGTCTATAGTAAAGTTTAAGTAATGGAATAGGTATGAAGAGTTCAAAGCAGTGCCTGGAGCGTAGTAAGAATACTCATTGCTCTATGCTTTACTCTCCTCCCCTTTAGGACGAAATCATTAGAAGATGGTGGAGAAGATGATAATGAACATGTACTTGAGTAGTCAAATGTCCCACATTTGAACTTTAATAGCAAAGTCTAATAGTTTTGTCAACTGACTATTCATGAATTTCTAGTACCATTACCTTTGCTCTTAGACAAATGAAAAATCTAGAGCTCAGAGAAGTTACATAATTTCGTAAGAGACACAGATAACAAGATTTAGAGGAGATTTTTTTTTTTTCAGATTTTTATTTGCTGGGATTCTGTCTGATTATGTACGCCACCAGATAATTCTAAAAATTACTAATTCTAGATTCTAGCTTTCTGTCTAGAGACCTTTTAAAATATTGACTCTGAAAAGACACTTTAAATTTTTGTGTACACTGGAAAATAAATGTAAACAATGTAAACGTATGGCTCTCAGTTCCTTATTTCATGGCTCCATTTCATGCTTCTCCTCATTCTCTAAGTTTAACCATGATGATTATTTTTCTTTTCCAGTCCTTGAATAGGTCATGCTCCATCTGACATCTTCATCTGTATACATGTTTTGTGTGCTGTCTGCTCATTTCAGTTCTACCCACTCTTTCCAATCTACAAATATATACAAGCAAATACCTTGCCACTACCTTTGCCCGTCTGGTTTCTACAGTTTATTCTCAACCTCAAATTTAATATAAAATTCTCTGGGCCACTTTACCTGCCTCCCTCCCTAATCTGTTTGGATGTCTTCCTCTGTCTTCTGCATTGCCTTGTTTCCCTTTAGCATTGCACTTACTGAGCTATATAAACCTTACTGTAGTTGTCTAAGTGTCTACATCTCTCATTAAATTATAAACTCCTTAAGAATTGGGACTGAGTAGCCTGTATTTACTGTTTCAATTCCATGCCTCACTCAGTTGGTCCTGAATTGCACCTCCCTCAATAAGTATTTGATGAATAAAAGAATGAGTTAGTAAATGAATAATGAAAAACTGTATTAGTCATTAGACTTCCATACTAAAAGCTACAACAAAATCTCTATCTCCAACAGCAACAAATAAAATTGATAGAGTTAAGTAACTATATATTTTCAAATGATTTTAAAAATACTTGGCATAGATATATCATTCTTTAAAAAGCTTACTCTCAAATGTAAGCCCATTTGTAAATTACAACATTCAGTTTCCCCACATTTGCTTACCTTGGACTAGAAAGGCGCCGAAATGCCATTTTTAGGACAGAACTCTCATCTAGAGATTTGTACATAATTCATAGTTCAAGTTCTTCAAGTTTGCATAATAAATAGTTTAAATACTGCAGCAACAGAGCTGGAGAGGAAATTAGGATTCTGAATGAAAAAGTTAATTATACCTCCAAGGATTTTTTTTTTTGTGTAATACATTAAAAACAAGCTTTAGGCTAAAAAGAGATGGAAATGAAGAAGATTATGGGAGTGGTGATAACTGACAAGTTGTCTTATTAAGTGAGGGTAATTAGGCTAAATTAATTTTAAAATTGTAGTAGTGCATTCTAGATCAACAATAGTGTAGATAATTTCCAGGGCTGATGATCTTGCAGCTGGGATCCTTTCTATTAGATGGACTCTGTTCTTGACATTATTGGCTATTTTCTCTGCTTCAGCCATTCTATTTAGATAACCTGGGGGGTATAGTTTAAAACTGGAATTCCCACCCATTTGCTAGGCTGCCAAAGCAGATCAAAGAACAAGCAATTCTCGTCAAGGAAAAGTAGTATTTTGTGAAAAGACATCACAGGATATTTCTTCATCTATTTGTATGTGTGTTCATCTGCCTAGCCAAGACATGAATACTATTACTGCTACTAATAATAAATAGTATTAGTATATACTTTTTGAAAAATTTAGTATACATCTTGGTTCTGTACTGAGTATGTTACACACATTACCTTGTTTATTTAAAAAAATAGCCCTGTAAAATGCACATAAAAACATTAAACTCAAACTAAGAACTCAGAGCAATGAAGTGAACTGCCCTAGAACAATCAATCAGTTAATAATTGGCAGATTTTGAGTATGCCCCCTAGCACAGGATGAAACCAATGTCACCGCACACCCATTTGCCTTGTGCTGGAGTCAACAACAGTAACCATCACTTGAAGATTTTGTAATCTGAAAAGTAAAGATGTGAACAGTGGGAGAGATTCACTTATAAAAATGAATACTAGAGTATAAGGAAGAGAGAAAAAATAAAAAAATAAAGAGGCAGAGGAATTAGACTCTGGTCTAATGGCTTGTGAAGTTAAGTTTATTATGTGACCATTATAGTTGTCATATTCCATTATGTAAAAGTAGTCAAATAACAAGACTTTTAAGTTAGTAAAAAGACATGCCAATCATGATAATAACTCATTCCTAAGGGAATGCCCCCAAGTCCCTTCTATGGATAACTGTCTATGTTCACACCCCTTGCTGAAAGAATACCACAACAGCCTTGATCTCCAGTATGGAACAGGCTAACATTTTCCACCCCCTTGCTTGACCACCACAGCTGCTCTAGGTAGAGTAAACCAACTTATATACAAACTGGTGGAGTGTGAGATAGCTTGATAGGAAAAGCTCTACTCAGAGTCAGAACCCCCACTCTTGGAAATGTGTACTGAGAAATCAGATTAAATCAGGCGGTTGATACCTTGATTGTTCTCTATCAGTGCACAGTCTGTGCACCAACAATGGCTGGCAGCTCTTACTTAAAAATACACTGAATCTGCCCACTCCTACCACCTCTTCTGCTACTGCCCCCATTGTAGCCGTCAGCATCTCTCCTTTGAATTATTCCATTATCTTCTGCCCTTGCCTCAACTAGATTTATTTTTAACATAGCAGCCAGAATGTAATTCCTTTGTTCAATAGCTTCCCATTCCTCTCAAAGTAAACCTCTCAAAGAGCATTTAAGATAGTTTGCAAGGCATTACACAACCTGGATCCCTGCCTTACCTATTTCACCTCACTTCCAACTACTGCTGCCCTCCCTGCTCATTTCACTCCAGCCACTCTGGCCTCTGTTTTTCTCCTTGATATTCCCACCACTTGCTCCCATGCAAGGACCTTCACATTAGTTTTTAATTTCCTTTACAATGTTCTTCTCTCACATACCTGCATAACTCACTCTCTTGCCTCCTAAAGGTCTTTGCCAAATTTCACCTCCTCAGGGAGACCTCTGACCACTGTTAAAAACTGTAAACACCCATTCCCACCCAGGTCACTTCTCATCCTCTGTCCCTGCTTGATTTGTCTCTATTATGTGGATTATCCTCTAAGCTAGTAGTTTATTTACTGTCTGTATCTCCTACCTAGAATGCAAAGTCTCTTTGAGCAGGGGTTACTGTCTGTTCATGACATTATTGTATCACATGTTTCATAGCATGGCAGACATTGTTGTTACACAATAAATATATTTTAGATGTTGGTTGAATAAGTGAATAAATAAGTGAATGAAAGGTGCAATGAGAAGCCAAAAGAACAGCCATAAAAGACTATTACTGAGTGATAGAGTTCAGCCAATAGAATCTAGCAGATAGACTATGGCTATAGAGAGTAGACCTAAAGTACAGAATAAAGAAGTTAGTGAAAAAATAGAACAATCACATGTCTTGGAGGGAGGAAGCACAGATTTGTGTTTTAAATCCAAGGACCCCACCTTACACTCCGATTTTCGTGTGACCCAGCCTGCTGTATGGAAACACCATCAAGACTTCAGATCAATCATAGTTACTCTTAAACTCCATCCTCTGCCTCAAGAGTCTGCCTTAGATTTAGTCTTTCTTTTTAATACTCAAGCCCAAGTAAACCTTTGTTTGTCAACAGTTCTGAATTGTTCTGGCATGCCAAATGTTTTACCTGGCACCTGCAGATATACTAACTCATGGATTAATTCATTGACTCTTCCTAGAAATGTTTCATCATAAACATTGTTATGACCATTTACAAGAATCAGAATCTCCAAGAAGGTAATTCATTTATCAGAGTCCCACATCGTGTTACAGTAGGCCTGTGATTACAGTGCAGATCTTCCAACCTCAAGATCGTGGTCATTGCTCTTTTTCTACACCACAGTCCCTCTTCAGGGTTTTATAGGCAGCCTTTGTCTTCAAAGGTACAACCACATAATTGCCTATATGCATCTTATGATTCTGGAACCCTTACTATCCTTGTGTCCTCACCTAGCATGACCTCTCAGAAACATTTAATTTGCTACCTTAATTTTTTATGGAACTACAGAGCTAGGGAAGGATAAATATCTTTGTTCCTTCTTTTATCTTCCGAAGATGCCATTTTGCTTTTCTGCCTCCAACCCATATCTTCCAGTAAGTAACAAGCAGGATTGTGGCTAGTGATATAGCAAGACACTCAGGAGGCAAATACACAGGGATGAAACAGATGACAGGCAAGAGCACCCTTCCTGCCTTGATGGACAGCTGATCAGCAATTAAAGGGATGATTTATGGCTTAAAGGAAAGAGTGCTACCTATCTCATGAGCACATACACATCTATACATATAAAATACATCTTTCCAAAACCTCTGAATCACACGAATATTGTCTTGGACTTCATTCTTCATACACACATTAGCTAATATAAATAGCTTGCCCAATGGCACACAGATAATAAGCATTCTGTTTCCTAATCTGCTCAACTGTTCTTTTCCTGTCAGTATGTTGCCTCTCGACTTTTGAAGGCAAAACTCAGCTTTTGGCCTCAGACTCTCCATGGTCTGAACATTCTCAGAGCCCTCCTTCCTCTGTATCCCAGGCTAAAAGCCATTTCTTCCATGAAGTTTCCACTCTCTTCATCCCTTTTAGTTGATTCTTCCTTTTATTAGTTCCTGTTGCATTGTAATACCTTATTGCACCAATTATCATAGTCTGGAGGGTTATAATTGTGATAGTGTTTCTATAATTATCTGATTTTTACTGGAAAGAGTCAAAGCTTTTCAACAAGAACATTGACTAGGAGAAGCCAGAATCTACGACTTTCCCCTTATAACCAGTATTTTTTTTATTGTCAAGGTTTTTCAGGGTTCCTGATGCTCTCAGAATACGTGAAATGGTGGATAAAACTAATAAGATTCCTGCTAACAATAATTTACCTTATCTTACCTAATGACATTGAGCCAAAGGTAATCAGTAGAGTTAAACAGAAACATAATCTCTCCTCATAGAGTTTTAAGTATTCAATCAACCAAGCCCCAGGAGGTATTTCTACCAGATTTGTCAACTGGGAGAGATTTTTCAGTTGGATTTAGTGCCAGTCCTCACTGTGTTCTCCTTGGTGGGGCCACCCCACCAAATAAAGGCTTGGTGGGGCCTTTATTTGCCCATGTCTTCATCAGCTGCACTCAGGTAAAAGGAACAGATGAGCTTTCAACCAGGAGTTTTGACCTGCAGGAGCTACAGAAGCTGGAGAGAACAGCATCAGTCCTAAACTAGCAAAGCTACAGAGTGAGGACTTCTGTGTCTTCCCCGCAGTAAGCAAACTTAAGCATGGTGATATTTCTCAAAAGTGTTTACTTTCTTTCTTTTCCTTGAACCTACTATATATTCAACACTTTACATATGCCAATCACACCATGAAGCTTTATCTACATTATGTCATTTACAGTTATGCCAGTGAGACAGGCATTGACTAGGAAATGTTAAACCCGATGGGTGAACTCGGCTGTCTGTCCCTGGAGTCCATGCTCTTGGTCCCCAGAATTGGATGACGGCCATGAACTCCAGCTGGCTTGGCTGAATCCATGGTCTTTGTTTGTTTTTAATGAACCTGGTTTTCCTCTGCCAAGCTCTGATCCTAATGCAGAGAATCACAATGGTAGTCTCTCTTCCAGAGGGAATAGATTGCTCAGAATTTCGATTCTTCTGTTCTCTTTTACCAAGACTTCTGATAATGTTTCTTTTAGAGACACATTCGTGCTCCAATGGATATCTAAATTGCAGTGTTCATGCATGCACTGTGATTTGGACTGTCACCCTTCATCTTCCCACCATGCTCACCTTATTCCATAGCACATATCATGGTCCAGATGATATCTTAGTTTCCTTTTCCAGTCTCTGCCTTACTGTACTATTATAATCCATCATGAATACACCCAGAAAATGAGTTTGAAAATCTGAGATGGGTCAGCTTTCAGTGTTGTCTTTACTTTTTTGGCTGATGTTTTCTGAACCTTCTCTTCCTTCCATGAGTGTCTATATCTGTCAGTTGGCTGGTGGATGGCATTGCTGTCTCTGAAAATGGCATAGACCCATCAAAACCAAAGGAGAGGTGATTAGTTTATAATGCTAATCAGACAAAGGCTTTTACCAAAGTGGTTGTAAACATGAACTCTGGGCTCATAATGCCTGGGTTCAAAACCAGGCACTACCATTTACCACCTGACTAAAGAAGGCAGGCTATTTTATTGCTGTGAGCCTTAAAACCTATACCTGCAAAGTCATGATTGTAATGTCTCCTGGAGTTGCTAGAGGAATGCGGTGAGTTAACTCTTGTAAAATGCTCCATATGTTGTTTGACTCATGCAGGCCCTTCAGCGTCATTAGTGTACATGTTATAGGAGTGGATGTGAAAAGCCAGGTCCCAAGACCAGGGATTAGAGGGATGAAGATCTGAGGGCTGGGAGCATGGAAGCATGTAGGTGAGACATGGGAGACCTTTCTTGCTCCCCATGATTTTACAGTGGTATCCTCTGTGAAATTCCCACAAGATATATGAAAGAGTTGACTTCATTTAAAGGGCCAGAGGCAGTATGGTAGTCATCATAAATAATATCCATTCCTACATTAATTTCAACAAATAATAAGAAAAACAGCAGAAATATTTCTCCTGAATAATTTAGAATATTGAGACAAGAAGAGGTCAGGGGACAGAAGGGTAATTTGCTCAATCACTCACTTGTTTATTGCCTGGAGAAACTGATCTCCTAAAATTAATATTTGCAGGAAAATAATTTTTAATTAATGTAATGTTTGCTAAACACAAAAGAACATATGAAATGTTATGTGTACATTCAGAAGCATAATAATAAAAGAAACACTTCAATTTTAAGTGTCTAGATCTTAAATCTAACTTAAGATCTAAAGAACAATGGCAGTTTCTGTTTGAAATACCTGAATGTGTCCCATTCTGATCCTTTCTTTCTGCCTTCTCTTCAAAAATAAATCCTATCCTGAAATTTTTGTTTTTCTTGCACTTATAAAATGTAGTTTATCACAATGTATATGCCTCTAAGCATATTATTTAGCTTTGCTAATTTGTTAGCTATTTTTTTTTTTTTTTTTTGAGACAGAGTCTTGCTCTGTTGCCAGGCTGGAGTGCAGTGGCTCAATCTCGGCTCACTGCAACCTCCGCCTCCTGGGTTAAAGTGATTCTTCCGCCTCAGCCTCCCAAGTAGCTGGGACTACAGGCACGTGCCACCACGACCGGCTAATTTTTGTATTTTTAGTAGAGACGGGGTTTCACCATGTTGGCCAGGACGGTCTCGATCTCTTGACCTCGTGATCTGCCTGCCTCGGCCTCCCAAAGTGCTGGGATTACAGGCGTGAGCCACCACACCTGGCCATTTGTTAGCCTTTTAAAAATGCTATTGAATTGTAAATAGTCTTGACAATTGATTTTATTTTGATTCAACATATTATGTTTAAACTTCATCTATATCATTTATACCTGCAATATATTCATTTTCACTGCTATATAATGTTTCATTGTATGGAATCATTTAAAAGAATATTCATGATCACAAGATTTTTAAGAGCACAGATTCAATTTTTTCATCTAACCCAAATTTTTACAAAGATTTGTATCTTGTTCTTTATTTCTTTCCATTCTATCACCTCTTAACCAACTTTCATAATAGGTGGCAGAGTTCTCTTCCTGAATATGAGAATTGTATTAACATTTTCTCACTTAAAAGTCTCGGTGCATTCTTTCCGCCTGCCATATAAAATCCAAGCCATTGACCCTACCATCCTGACTCATCACAGTCCTACTCCAATATTCAAGTTCATCTTCAATTGTAAGTTTTGCCCGTCCCATCTTCTTCTGACACACTCTTTGTCTAGACCATCGGAAATACCACCACTCCCTAAAAGCACATGCATTTCTTCTGTGCATGCAGTCTCCTTGGTAAAAAAAAAAATGCTTTCTGTTATCTTTATTGAAAAAATAAAGTACTAGATATTATTTAAGACCTCGTTTTAAAATTACCAGGATCCCAGGGGAAAAAAAGGCGGGGGGAGCAAATTATTCCCTGCACTTTGCCCCTATAATGTTTAATTTTTTAATTTATTATTTCTGTATTTTTGTATTAATAAAGAGGTACATCATATCTTGAAGATGGAAAGCTCTATCGAGTCAAAGACTGCATTCTTTTTATGGTTGTTTCCTCCCACCATTTCATTCTTAAGTGGCTCTATTCCAGTAGAAAGTTTTGGCCTGATACATAGGACAGAACTGACAATAGTTGCCAAATTGACTATGGCCAAGAGACTTAAAACTCCATCTTGAGGTCCATATTTAGAAATCACCAGGATATTTCCTGATGACTGCATAGCAAATTAGATTTACCTTTTCAATTTTGCATTATTCTTATGTCATTGGGATTATGATGAATAAAAAGATAATAATAGCAATTAGCCTCTGAATGACTAATGGTCCTTCAAATTGATTTTCAACAATCAATTTGAACATCTTCCCTTAGCCAAAGTAGAATAGGGTGGGGCAGAGAGTGTTCCATAAATATCCCTGAGAATGAAAGTGAGAAAATTATATCCAATGAACACAGAGTGTAGTATGGAAATTCCCTAGGGTTGGGAATAGGGGAAGGTGCAATTTAATAATTGAAGCTTGCTTTCTGACAAACAAAAACTTGAAGCATCAACAGAGTATGTTTCAAAAGTTTGCTATGTTAATTATTTAAAACTTAGTGTGTTTCAACATGAAACCAGCATTTCATATTGTATTTTCAGTTCCGCCCAATCCACCACAACCTACTGAATCTGTAGTGGGCCTGAAGTCTAGCATTTGATATTGGCCACAGATTATTGGAGTCATTGAGAAGAAATGTCTTCAAGGGCCAACTTAGGTCTCCACATTGAGACTGCTCCTCCACTGCAGGGGCATCTGGGACCCCACTCTGATGACATTATTCCCATAGAAGTAGATTTCACCTAACTACAGGCTACTGGGAATGGAGACTTTCATTTTTGTCTAGAGATAAAGTAGAATAGGGTAGGAGGAGGAAAACTATAGAAAATGGAAGAATAAGATGCTATCATTTGAATGCAGAGATGTAATGCAGAGATTTACTTCCTGTTAGTAAATTCTCTGGATTCATCTATAAGGTTTACACTGTTTGGTCAGTCTTTTACTTCAGTCTGCAGCCTTTGGATATTCCTTTACATGCTTTCACAGTTTCTTCCATTCCCTGCTGCTTCTGACTAGATATATTTCCTTGTATAGTCTTAAGGCAATGCACAGGATGCAGCCTTTTTTAAGAAGCAAGGAGAAAAGTAGTATCATAGATATATTTAATTCATTGCACAAAACACAGGAATGAGTTCTGAAAAATACTAACAAACAGGTATAGCACTGAGGAGCAGTTAGGGAGACAGGCACAAATATAAAAATCTATAACAAGCTCTGTACATAAAGTTATATGAGAGCTTCAAAAAGTAATTAATTTTTATCAAATAGTATTTGAAGAAGACTCCATAGAAGACAAGGCATTTGATGTTGATTACGAGAATTGTTCAGACCCAGATGTTAACTGAGCTTTTCTGATCCTTGGGCTTTTCATAAGATTGTTTCAGGTCTCAAATTTTGCCACCTTTGGAAGTCTGAAACTTTCATGAGATTTCAAGTTTCTGATCAGGTTTATAATTAGAACTTGCAGCTTAGACATGTATGAGTCATCTCAGTGTCCCAGGCATTATTTCCCATACCCAGAGACTGCTCTGGGTTGAGTCAAATTAACATTTGTCTTTGCATTTTTTTCACTTACATATACACACACATGTATTCACAGACACTACACATATTTCATGTATATTCTTTTTTATTATTATTATACTTTACATTCTGGGATACATGTGCAGAACATGCAGGTTTGTTACATAGGTATACATGTGCCATGGTGGTTTGCTGAACCCATCAACCTGTCATCTAGGTTTTAGGCCCCACATGCATTAGGTGTTTCTCCTTATGCTCTCTTTTCTCCTTTCCCCCTATCCCCTGACAGGCCCCCAGTATGTAATGTTCCCCTTCCTGTTGAGTGAGAACAAGCAATGTTTGGTTTTTTGATCCTGTGTTAGTTTGCTGAGAATGATGGTTTCCAGCTTCATCCATGTCCCTACAAGTGACATGAACCCATCCTTTTTATCGCTGCATAGTATTCTGTGGTGCAAATGTGCCACATTTTCTTTATCAAGCATATCACTATGGGCATTTAGGTTGGTTCCAAGTCTTTGCTATGGTGAATAGTTCTACAATAAACATATGTGTGCATGTGTCTTTATAGCAGAATGATTTATAATCCTTTGGGTATATATGCAGTAATGGGATTGCTGGGTCAAATGGTATTTCTGATTCTAGATCCTTGAGGAATCACCACACAGTCGTCCAAAATGGTTGAACTAATTTGCATCCCCACCAACTCTGGCACGTGCAGCATCCCGCACCACACAAGGGTTCAAAGACCTAAGAGGGAATGGTGGGGGATAAAGAAATACACAGACACAAACATACAGAAAGCTGGGCCAGGTGATCCAAGAGGTGAGGCTGTCAGTCTCGTTCAGCCCTGACCTGTCTCAGTGTACTTTATTTTATATGTTCACAGAGCACATAGCAGAGGGAGGGTGCAGTTACTTAGAACAGTCTGTGGTTATTATTCTCATACATCAGTTAACATACTTCAGCTAAAAACTATTTTGCAGCAAGGTCAGTGAAAGCTGGTTATCTTTTTCTAAACCTGTCTGTTCTACTCTGAGACATACACATCCTCCTGTTACGGTTTCACTTCTCTGAAGTTCAACCAAAGTTCACAGCAGCCTTGCTGCTGATCCCCACAAGGGGGGTGGGCTACTCCAGCTCCCTACAACCAGCAGTGTAAAAGCATTTCTATTTCTCCACATCCTCTCCAGCATCTGTTGTCTCCTGATTTTTTAATGATCACCATTCTAATTGGCATGAGAGAGTATCTCATTGTGGTTTTGATTTGCGTTTCTCTAATGACCAGTGACGATGAACTTTTTTTTTCATATGTTTGTTGGCCATATAAACGTCTTCTTTTGAGAAGTGTCTGTTCATATCCTTTGCCCACTTTTTGAAGGGGTTGTTTGTTTTTACTTGTAAATTTGTTTAAGTTCCTTGTAGATTCTGGATATTAGTCCTTTGTTGGATGGATAGATTGCAAACATTTTCTGCCATTCTGTAGGTTGTCTGTTCAC
This sequence comes from Cheracebus regulus, assembly GCA_963574635.1. NCBI lineage: Eukaryota > Metazoa > Chordata > Mammalia > Primates > Pitheciidae > Cheracebus > Cheracebus regulus. The sequence goes on from CAUYQU010068142.1 coordinate 18,498, forward strand.
TCTGATGATAGTTTCTTTTGCTATGCAGAAACTCTTTAGTTTAACCAGATCCCGTTTGTCAATTTGGGGCTTTGTTGCAATTGCTTTTGCTGTTTTAAGGAAGGGGTCCAGTTTCAGTTTTCTGCATGCAGCTAGCCGGTATTCCCAATACCATTTATTAAATAGGGCACCCTTTCCCTCATTGCTTGTTTTTGTCAGGTTTGTTGAAGATCAGATGGTTGTAGATGTGTGGTGTTATTTCTGAGACCTCTGTTCTGTTCCACTGGTCTATATATATATATATATATATATATATATATATATATATATCTGTTTTGGTACCATTATCATGCTGTTTTGGTTACTGTAGCCTTGTAATATAGTTTGAAGTCAAGTAGTGTGATGCCTCTGGCTTTGTTATTTTTGCTTAGGATTGTATTGGCTATATGGGTTCTTTTTTGGTTCCATATGAAATTTAAAGTAGCTTTTTCTAGTTCTGTGAAGAAAGTCAATGCTAGCTTGATGGGAATAGCATTGAATTTATAAATTACTTTGGGCAGTATGGCCATTTTCATGATATCAATTCTTTCTATCCATGAGCATGGATTTTTTTTTCCATTTCTTTTTGTCCTGTCTTATTTCCTTTAGCAGTGATGGTTTGCTGAACTCATCAACCTATCATCTAGGTTTTAAACCCCACATGCAGAAAAGGCCCTCAATAAA